>JANHGL010024475.1:0-27538 GCA_024611195.1 Ceyx melanurus | reverse complement strand
TCCTGCTCAGGCAGGGGGGTTGGACTAGATGATCTTCTACGTCCCTTCCAACCCCTAATATCTATGATTCTATGATTTTATGATTCTGTGTATTGTTTTCTCTATTTCTGTTTCTTCTCTGTAGCAGACTGAAACAGTGAGTCCTGCTTCTCTCTCAACAGAAGGCTTGAGGCAATTTAGCATGTATTGCAAGAGCTTCTCCTACTAGCTCTCCATCTTCAGTAAACCTCTGCAGGATGGTTTTTTGTTTTGTTTTGGGTTTTTTTTCTGCAGATAGTGTCAAGCAGCTGGAGAGGGAAAAGGAGAACCGTTTTCAAACCAAAAGACAAACCAGAAGACTCAGTGGAATAGGCCATATTCCAAAAAATTTATCTCGCTATGTTGACTTTTGGCCTCTTCTGTAAATCCCAGTGTGGTCTAGTTTTGCTGGTAAAGTCCCGTCTTGCCTCATTTGCAAAAGCTGCAGAGAAGAGGTGTCCCATGCTGATTATACTCAGCTTGGTTTTTCCATGATAGAAGAGAAGCCAGAGGTCATAGAGGGATCTCTGTGCTTCAGTAGGTAGTCACATACACAGTGTCTTCCCCTTTGGTGAGCCGACAAGTCTCTGGGGGACTTGGTCTCGACCTAGTATAGTTTTGTGCAGGTACCTATGCAGGTACACACAACTTCACCATTTATAAATGGTTAGAGAGGTGGTTTCACCTTTGCTGACAGCTCTTCCATCTTAAGGCAGTAGAAAGATGGAGCTGCAGTGTATTGTATTGCACCTCACAGTGCATTTTTTGTAGCACTAGCTATCAAAGCTGCTCTCTGGATGGGAAATAATAAAATCAGATCCAATGATTTTGTATTACCATCTCCTGGACGTTCACTCCTCCCAGCATCATTGCTGCACAGGACTTTAAGATCTGGCTATGCCATTGTCCATACCAAGGAATTATGTAACACTACTTTTTTTTTTTTTCTCTGTGTAGACTTCTCTATGGAAATATGTTTGCACCAGCTCAAATGCTGTAATAAAGACTATTAAAATCTAAAATGACTTTTGTACATATAGTTGTCTATAGTGAAAGTTAGGTGTTAGTTTGGGAAGGCACACAATAGAGGTATTGTAATTTAGCAGTGGCTGACATGTCTCTCAAAACTCCAAGTAGGTTGTACTATAAATATAGTCGCTTGTTTTGCAATTGACATTTTGCTAGTGGGTGGCTAATTTGACAGGAAATAGACCAGAGCTTTAATATTAATAACTAATTAATAGTTATGTGGATATTTTAAGTCTATTTTTCTGCTTATTTATAGGCATATATTATTCATCTCTGCTGTATATCCTCTTTTGCATATATGTTTAATTCTGAAACTTTTGCTTCAGTAGCATTCATGCTTATATACCTTTGCAATCAAAAGCTTGAAAGCAAAGTTGGTTGTATGTCTCAAAGCCACTTTCTGAGAATGGTGATTTCAAAGTAACAGCACTTAAACTATTATAAGAAAAGCTTCCCTTCTGAAGAAAGGCCTACAAGGAAAACCAAGGGTGCGTTGCTCACGTTTCACTTTAATTCATGAGTCCTAAATCAGCATCAGTATTTTCCTCCCTGTGAAGTAAAGCACAGGGCAGATTCAGGCCTCCATTGGAATTAGGTAGCTTGGACACAAACTGGAGGAATAAGATCAGAAAGGGGCATCTCACAGGAAGCTTGATCCTTTGGGATCAGAGTAAAACAAGCACTGGGGTGCCCATCGCTTCTCCCTGCATGTCTTCTACTGTACAATGAGATACTCTGTTCTGGTTTGCTCTGAGGGGACAAATTTCCACATGGGCTTTTATCTCTTCTACCTATTCACTTGGCATCCTGCCTTCTCACTCGCACTTGGACTACTCATCTGTAAATTAATAAGCATGTGGGATACTTGTCCTTTTAATGAATTCTTAAATGAATTTATGATAAGGTGGGAAGATTATATGAGAGATACATTATACTTTGCATGTGCTTGCTATCTTTAGACGTTGTTTTGTCACATGATAACATTTTAAAATGCATTACATCAAACTCTCAAGAGCAGTGCTACAGTACCCCAGCTGTGGCCACTGCCTGCGGGCTTGTGTGCATTGTCTTTGCACCTCATCCCTCTTGCATCAGTAACTGGTGTGAGCACTCAAGGCGAATAAAAATTATTCCCCCAGTATCTATAGAGTTTGTGTTATTCATTTAGCTGGCTGTCCTAGCAAGCTTAGCCTGTGTCCTAGAAAGTTTTTCTCTTGATGGATTAAAACCCTGCTGGCTATTACCTATGAAACTCACCTACTAGTGGAAGCAGCAGCAGTACTTTCAACCACGCGCTTCATCTTTTGCCTTTAGTTTTATCAGAGTTACAAGTGGGAGGAAAAGCCTGTAATGGTACCAAATGTCTAACAACAAGCCAGTATATTTTTCTGCCTTTTTAATACTCTGTACTTTGGAGCATGGGGTGCTACAGCTGTTTGTTTGTTGAAGGGTACAATTATTGATAATAGAGAAAGCATAGTGAGGGGCTTTGAGCTTTCACAGGCCTCCTGGCAACTGCCTGTGCCCTTCTAAAGGTGATGAGCTCTTTGTATTGTGTCTCTGTTGCTGGTTGTCTGGTCTCCCCAAAGCAGTGTCCCCATTTGTGTTTCAACATAGTTCATAGAATAATAATAATTGGGAAAGAAACAAGGATAAACAGACTCTTGGCAGCAAACTTCTTGCTTGCATTTTCTTGCAGATACCCAAAGATTTCAGTTCTAAGGTGTGTGGGTTTTTTTGTTGTTTTGCTGGGTTTTTGTTGGTTTGCATTTGCTGGTTGTTGTTTTTTTTTTTTGTTTGGGTTTTTTTTTTTTGCGTGGGCGTGAGGTTGATGATGGTGTTTGGTTTGTGGTTCCCCCCCACCCTCCCCACCCCCTCAGCTCTTATGTACTTTACTGTGTGCAGCAGAGCTCTGGGCAGAGAACCAACCCAAAAGCACTTGTTGTGTCACTGATACAGCACACTGAGCTGGTGACATTGGTGTTTTTGGCATCTCTTGGGTTCCAAAGTGCTTAAGGTTCAGTTTTGTCCACTGATAAAATGCAGCAGGTGGTTTATCCTTCTTCAGTGGTCTGAAGAAGGACTGACACCACCAAAACCTTTGGCTTCTCCAGTGATGAGATTTATATATGAAGACAGATAATGAGACCCACATTTAAACTGTAGGACACTTGAAGCATTATTTTTCTCATTTCACAGTCAGTTTGAGGCATGTGGGGACTGTCAAGTGTTTTGTTTTGCAGTTTTGGTCCCTGTATATTTTTCTTTCTCTTTTTGCATAACAGTACTTGCTTTCATTTTCCATTCTATGGGACTCGGAGAATATTTATGTGTGTCTGTGCTTATTGCATATAGTCCTGTTGATTTCACTGGAATAATGAGAATCCATCATAAGGTACACACTTAATCATCCACGATTTCTAGACACATTTCAAGGTTTAAAAAAAAAAAAGGTTTAGAAAGTAGTTTAAAAACAAAACAACCTGTTAAAAATGTATAGAAATTATGTTGCATTTCAAGTGGCAACTTGAATTTTTCTCCCCTTCTATGAAGTGTATCTGCATCTGGGCAATTTTGCTTGTCCTTGTGTTATTTACTTGCTAATCTTTTCTATCAAAAATAGTAAACCGTATTTGTCAAAGTACTAACATAGCAATCTGCTGCACTCCCAGCATAATGAAAACTAGATGTATGCCAATCATGGTACTGCAGTGGAAGTGTCTGTCAAACTCTGTGCTCTGGGAATATTAAGCAGTGATTCCTGTACAAAGTTCTCCTTTTTGAACTGCTGCTGCTCTACCAACAAATTCAAGGAACTTCAAATGCCTCATGAAGAATTGCAGGCATAGGCGATAGGCAGTTGCATGTGTTGGAAGTAAACAAGTTAAGTTCAGGAGTAAGTGTCACAGTCACATAAATTTTGAGGTATGGGACTTTTTAACAGCTGGGTTTCTTTGGTGTGGACTTAAAAGACTTGGAATATATTCTTCCATCTGAAAGAATTTTGAACCTGTTTTTCTTGACTTCATCTCATGTTCTGCAAGTATCTCAGCAGTGCTTCCTGAATACGAGATGTTTACAGGTAAAGATGGTATTTTCCTCCACAAACATGTAATTTTCTGAATAGGTAAAAAAAATTAGCATCCTTTTACAAATATTTTTTTACTTTTTTTTTTTTTTTTATATTATTAAAAGCCCATTGAGTCTGAAAATTAAATAATGTAGCTTTCTTCAAACATGCATATTTTTCAGTGTAATTAGAATATGTTTTGGTCTACTATTTTTAGGCCTGAAACCAATTATAGGCATGGTTAGAAAGCAGTAGCGTGCATTAGGTAGAATATAACAAGGTTCCAATAATGTAAAATTGCTGCACAACAAATTAGTTTGTATAGATTCTGACAGTTGTTGTCTTTAATAAACTAAATTATTAAGCAATATACACTTGCAGTGCTTCCAAAATTTGAGAAAAAATAGACTCCTATTTCCTTGTCAAAATCTTCTCCATAGAGCAGGACTGTGGGCATTGATAAACTTGGTTTGAGTCCCTTGGTGGACTTTGTGAATAATGTTTTTGTCCCCTTAAGCAGACGACACACAGTTTACAAGAGCAATGATGTTTCTGTCTACACTGGTGTGATATAACCTGCTTTCAGTCCAATCTAGGAGCAAGTCCCACTATTTTGCATACCTAAACCAATTAAATGGCTGATGTGTGTGTTCCATCTCCAAAATGCTGCTCAATATTTATTCAACAGGCACTGAGGCTCCTGCAAGACCCAATTACTGCCTGGTGCTTGGCTCTTCCCTCCTCACAGTCCAAGAGCAGTGAGGACAGACCTTAGTCCCATGTCCTTGGCTGCTCTCACAGTGTTTCAGCTCTTGCGTTTTTCTCCCGGGAGAATGTGGGGGCACTGAGTTAATTTGTGGGAAATGGAAAGATGAAGGCTGCTCACTCCTGCGCTCATGCTGTGAGTGAATCTCCTCGTGAATTCAAACGCAGGCACAGAGTATGTAGCAGCCTTCTGCTCTGAGAGTGGTGACAGTGGTGATGGCTGATGCCCTGAGATGAGTTGCTGGAGATTTTGTGTAGAATAGCAAGGAAAGGAGAAAAAAAAAAAAAAAAGGTACTTATTTGCTAGATTTTAAAAAGGTAAAATTGAAGATTTTCAGGAATGAGAGGGAAGACCAGCTTTACAGTACTTTTGAGTGGCTTATGTTTTGAAGGCTGCTTTTTCAGGGAAAAAAAAAGTTGCAAGCTTCATTTTTAATGAATATGTGAAGTAGCTCCTGTAACATTTGCAACACTGGTCACAAAACAATGCTAGTAGAGGTAACTTTAAAAAGTAAAATGCTACTTCTTTCTAGTTTGGTAAAAATCATTCCTGTGTTTTCTTTTTTTCACTGAGAATATACATATAAAATCTAAAGATTTTAAGTCAAGTAGTTTGAATTATGATCAGGACAAAGAACTGATCTATCTCTCAAATAGAAAGAAGGAGAATATCAGTGTCTTGTTTCTGCACAGTCTGACCAAATAACTTTATAGAAATTTAGAAAAGCAATGTCCTTTGATAGACATACATAAGCAACCTATGAAAAATAGCAATGTGCATCAGCTCCTTGGAGATATGCTTCAAAATAATAAAGGAAAAATAAAAAGGAGGGTGGGTGGAAGCACATATCTTCCATGCATGTAGACTGTTGGGACAATAGGAAATGCAAGTCACTTTACTGCAGTTCTATAGTTCTTGTATTGTTTTCATTTAGTGTGTGAAAGACATATCTCATCTGAAGAATGTACAACACAGTAAAGCTCAAAAACCTGTCTGTTCAATATACTCACCAGTCAAAACTGCTGTAGATATATATACTGCTTCTTCCTTGATGTGCTTTTGGCAGCTAATCAAAAATAAGACTTTTTGAGCATCATCAGTGTTCTCTGAAAATATTCTCTGTGCTGCTAGTATCAGGCTTTAAAAATTGTTAAAAAGATTAATTTGGGAAATTATAGTTGATGGGGAAGAGAAGAAAAGATGCATGTTTACTTGGGCCCTTGCCTTGCGGTAGCCAAAGCAGAATGTTAATATTTCAAAGATAAAAATCTTAAACTTCATTGTTTCATTTTCACAACCTGGAATAAATGTTTTCCTAACAGGTAGTGTTTAACAGTGGCAGTTATACTTGAAGATGTGATACTGCTGAAGCTTTGCTGCCTATACCATTTTAATCCATGTTTGGTTGACATCTACCTGGGGAGCTTTGTGGAAAATGGTAGTTGTCTGGGCTGTAAATTTACAGGATAACATATTATTTTGTTTGGTTTTTTTTTTTTTTTTACTTGAATGTGTTTATGACCCAAAGACTTAAAATTTGTAATGCTCAAAATGCCCTTTTCAATGACTGAGGAGTCTTGCTGAAGTTCTTTCCGCATGATTAGAGTCATTGGCAATTTTGTAGTCTTACTCTGTAATAAGTGTGTCTGTTTTCTCCTGAAATTACTGTGTCCGCTGTTATCAAGGAAATACCTCTTTTATCATGTTTACTTTATAATTGTAAATATTATTCAGTGAATTGTGAGCTTAAACTTTGTATGTTGTAAATGATTTATTGTCAGTTTAACTTCTGATGCTGTGTTTGGTTGTGCTGTGCAAGCTTCTGAATTACAACAAAATACTTGACAATCAGGGCAACCCTACTTGAAAACTAAACAGATCTGCTGAGATTTGGTAGAGTGATTGTAAGAGTCTGACATGACTTTTTCAACCTGAGACTTTGGTTTTCTCTAGGTCACCTCCTCTGTTAGTTCTGGGTTTTCTTCCTCTCAGAGGTGGCAAAAAGGGATCTGTGGTGCTGTCTGCAGAATAAAAATAGAAAACCAAATACCGTTTTTTGTAGATGAACCAACCTTTATTTTTTTAACACGTTACTTGGATTTCATTGTCTTTGCTGGTGACAGTTGTTGGTTGGATGGTCTTTGAAATAGAGGGATAAGAGGCAATAAGTTGTATTGAGCAGATTAAATATCTTAGTGATAACATTTGGGTTTATGCAGATGGAGGGAGAAGCAGACCAGAAATTAGGCTGCACTGATAGGACAGACTAAAAAATAAGGCTTTATTCAGCTTGCTGAAGGTCCAGATGCACACATCCCTTTAAGTTTAAGGGAGAAACTTACATTTTTATTTAATGTCAGTATATACTGATTTCTTTTTCTGTACACATGCATTTCATCGCCTTAGTAGCAGTCTTTGCTATAGTCATCACACAGGAAGAAAACAACGTAAAATATTATTAATAAGTGGTGTAGTGGGGAAGACAGCACTAAACAATACTTCCCCAAAGTAGGTAATTTCTCTTTCCCTGATGGGCCACATTAAATTTATAAAATGCACATCAGTACTTTTTATGAGCACATAATTTACTTTTTTGTCTTTCTTTACCCAGCTATACTTGATTTATTATCAAAACGAGCAAACCCCCTAGACAGTCATTCAAAAAAGATAAGTTACTTGTTTGTTGAAAATCAATTTTTTATTATCTTTTAAAAAATTGCATTGTCTTAAGAAGTTCCAGTCTAGTAGTAGTAAGGATTTAAGTTACAAGTAATGAAAGAGAAGAATCTATAATGGAAGTTGCTGCCCAAAAGCTTGGGAGGATTGCAAACAAAGCTGTCATTTCAAGATTAACTCGTTCTGGTTTGGATAGCTATATTCCTTTAATTTAGGGAAGTACAAGGCACACTTTTGTCTGTATTTTCTTTAGTTAGCAAAATGGAAAAGATTGTGGAAAAAACCCCACACATTAAATGAGTAGATAGGATGCTGTGCTGGTCAAGGAGCATGCCCTGGTGGCAGGTTAATCCAGTGTGGCCTTCTTGGGGAACCGTTCTCCAGCTTCACCAACAGTAAACAGCTGCTGTGAGAAAGAGTGTGACATTTCACAGCATCTTTTTAAATGGACCATTTCTGTTGCTGTCCTATGCAAAACAAGTGTGATACGTTTATGTGTGGCATCATCATTTGAATTGGTTGTAGTGTGATAAAATTTCTGCTCTGTAATTAATTTTGAAAGGGAGACTATATTTTTGTGTATGGCTTTAAAATGCATAGATATTTTAAGATACTTAAGCTGCAGAGGGAAAGATTTCATGCTCACGATGCACAAATTCCTATGGAGTGTGAGCATTTTAGTAACAGATATAGTCATTAAGCCTGCCAGTTAGCATCACATAAAATGTGGGGCTAAAAATTATCCATGTTTTCTGTTCTTGTCCTCTCCCAGAGGCTGATAAATCTCTTTAGCCCTTTCCCTCATGCCCAGCTCTCATTTTTTCTTTAGTGAGACTGTAGCTTTGCCGTTTGATTATTTTTCAGATTCTCTGAAATATGTGTAGAGATCTTCTAAGAAAGAAAAATAAAAAACTAAGCATGTATCTGCACACATTACCACAGCATTACTGCAGAACACAAGTTAGAACAGTAAGAGAATTTCTACCCTGTGATTATAGGTGAGCACCCTGGGATGTGCTTCATTTCATCACATCACTTGCTAGGAATGTAATTAAACGTAAAATTTAATCCTAAATGCTACAAATTCCGTTCATATCACAAACTTCTGTTAAAAAAGAAAAAAAGTGAATGTCATCTCTCTATGTAATGTTTAAGTCTTTGCAGCATATGCAATACATTTTATTTATTGATTTGAAACAAGATAAAAATGTTTCCAGAATAGGTATAATTCAAGGAAATCTCTATGGTGAAGTAACATCATGTGATGCAAGTAACTGCAGAAGTAGCTGCCTCCTAGGATCCATCTGAAAAATTACCTTTGTTGCTTAATCATTCTTAAAAGACCAGTTAAGTTGGGCCCTGCATTTAGTTCTTGCTGTGAGCCTCCCAGCCCCCTCAATCTCCTGGCAAATTAGGTAGCTGAACAACAAGAGGTTGTTGGTGTAGAGAGGCTGTGCAACGATGAATTTTGGGTGTGTTGTGGTTTTGTCTATGCTCTGTTGGAGAATGGTGGAGAGGAGAGGAATTCATCTTCCAGCAGCTTCTGTTATGGGGTGGTGGTACCTTGCTCTCCTATAGGGCCTCCTGCTCTTTCATCTGTTCAGCATAACTTTGGAGATAGTATCAATTACTTACTTCAGAGTTTACTCTAAATGAATGAAAAATACTTAAATGTAAATTGAAACTTATTGTTCCCTCTTGTTTGTTCAACCAGCAGGATCAGCATCCCCTTTTGCACTATCATTCATCGTGAATTTATTGTTTTATAAGTTTTCTAAACTCTGCTTCTCATTTTTTTTGGTTTTAATTAAATTTAAGCAGTTGATACGTATGGTTAGGTTCTCAGACATTCATGCAGGTAGTACATAATAGCCTACCAGAGAATTAAAATTACATTAATACAGGGTCACTTAGCTGGTGAACTATCAATGTGTTGTTACACAGGAGGACCAGGACACTTTTCAAGTCCAGGGTGGTGGTACTGGAGTGTTTTTCTTAGAAATATAGTAATACACTGACCTTTATTCTGAGGAAGCTGGTGATCTCCAAGGGATGCTTTTTTGCATATACTTCTCACACCTCTAAGTCATAGATTTTAGAACTTCTAATTCTGAAAAATAGAACTGTTAATACATAAATATGACATATCAATTAAATGAATGCTGAATTTTCTCTGTATGTGGAGTGTAGTGCCATCAGGGTTCCTGGCGTTCTCGTTTCTCTTGCACGCAGATCTTCCCATAGATTTGATGTCCCCTTGATTGTCAGGTGCTCTGAAAGAAGGGAGGAGTTTATTTGAATCTCTTGGGAATTCAGGCACAGAGAATGCTTGATAACCAAAATATTCTGCAGCTCATCAATCAAATCAAGGAAAAAACATCTTCAAGTATTACTCAGCTTAGTAACAGACTAAATAGTGGAGTGTTTGTTAGAGGTCAATGATTATTTTAATGGGAAGTCTTCAATAGTACGTGCTGTTTAAGGCATGTGTTGCCCTCCTTGGATTTAGACCTTGTTTTAGTGAGGTGTTTGGGAAGTTTCCAAGTTTTCTTTAATGTATTTTGTGAACCTTTGTGTCTGGATTTAGAAAAGAATTTGCCATTTTCATCACCCTTTTCCATTTAGGTCAGGGTTATCTGTTTCACTATTGAGCATGTCCTGCTTCAAACAGCATTTTTCCTGATTTGTGGATTTTTTTCTTGTGGTGCCCAGACTGTTCCCACCCCTTCAAACCTTTCTCCTTAATTCCTACCGCCAATATTCATTACAGATTAAATCATTAAAGAGGGATCTTATTTAAACTAGGGAATTATGTTCTACAAATACAGGTTCAGTAAGTGTCATGATCACAAGTACCTAATGTACTTAACTCCTAGCGAGTGTTTAAGTTTTGAAGTAACTTCTGGAAATTAATTCCATGAGGAGTTTTTAATTTCATTTTTTAAGGATTGTTTCGCATAACACGTCCTTTTAATTTGTTGGTGTTAAATTCCGATCCAAAATGGTCAGTTTTTAAAACAGGTCATGGCCTTGTATTTTCTCATTTCTTTTTAATTTTTAATCTTGCTGTTGAATCATGGTGAACACAACTACTGCATCAATACATAGCCATGTGTAAACTTTAATCTGGATTCTCATGAAGTTCCCCTTTACATTATGGGCAGCTAAAAAGACCAGAAATTCCTTTCAGGGTAATCACTGCTCTGGGATAGGGTTGTTTTCAACTAAAAGACTGCTAAGACTATAGAGTTGAAATTGTGCCTGTAATTTTTTATTTTTTTTAAATAAATTCCATGTAGCTAATCAAAATATGGTCTTTAATTTTTGTTAGTTCCCTACTGATTACAATATATGCTTAGGTATGAAATAAACGGAATGTTTGAATGCTTTCAGTAAAAAGTCTGGTAGAAAATAAAATAGCTTTTATCCTTTTTTCATCCTTTAAAATAAATATTGATAGAAACTATCATAATATGGTTTGTGTTACAGGTGGTGTAATACCAAGGGCTGTACTGCTGCCACATCACAATTTTGTGGGGTTTCAGAGAGTAGTTCTGGTAAGGACGCTCAATGATTTATATATTTTTATTTTATTTTATTTTTTTGTCATAAAAGTGGACTGATGGTTTGGTACAATTTAATATTAGTATTTGCAGTTTGTGCATTTATAGTATGTGTCAGGTATTGGTTTCTGCAGTGCTCTGAATCTTTATGATGTATTCTTTTATTCAGTGGTCTTTAACAGCTCCTTTTGGAGCTGTTAGCGTCTCATGTAAGTCCATATTCATTTCATCGAGAGTTGTTATAACATGTCAGTTCACAGCATGGAAATAGTAATAAATGACCCTTTTCACAAAACACCTTGTAACAACTGTATTGTCTGCTTGAAGCGTGGAGTCACTTTTGCCTTGGTGTGTATCAGTTTTTTAAAAAGGGCCAATGTTCTGATTATGGCATGTTTTTGTCAAGTACTAAAGTTTTGGCTTCCTAAAGGAAAATATGAGTATGTGGTTTAGAGGGCAGATATCTAGACCATATGCTGTTACTAGTCGTCTCTACTTGAATGTAATATAGCCACAATTTAGCTTTTTTTTTTTTTTCCCCTGTAAATGTATGTAACTTCAGTGCCTTTATAATTTCTTTTGATTTTGCATACTTTCCTTAAACATATTTTCTTATTTCTCCTCTATGGCTAGTTGTGAGGGAGATGAGATTACCTTTTCTAATAAAGGGAAATTCATTCTGAACCGGAATAGCTTCAGTATTGTGCAAGAGCGCAATTAGTGTTTGTTCTTTCAGCAACAGACAACTGATACCACGTTTCTATCTTAGAGTTTTTAATATATACTGTAATTTAACAAATGTCTTGTGGGTGTAGCAGATGTCTTGTCTCTCTTTTTTAAAAAAAAAAACAAAAACAATAAAAACCCCCACACAGTCCCTTGAAGTTTTTAGCAAACTCTTATTTCTGTTATATCTTAGGTCTGTAGGGGGCACTGAAAGACAGAGGTGTTTTGTTGTTTGTTTTTTTTAACAAACCTTACATTGCAAGTAAACCCCCAGAAAGTAGATAAGGATATTGCTGATCATTCTTTATGGCCTTGCTCTTGCAGGGAACTATTCTACTGGCTCTGCTCCAACAAATTACTTAAGCAATTGAAGTGAATGGGACTAGAATATTTTTAAATACTCCTCTGGATTAATCTGTATCTATGTATACTTCCACAAGCTTGATATATTTTTATTATTTTTTATATCCCCTTAAAATAAGGTGGGGTTCACAGGAACTTCCTAACGGAATTCTGTAACCTAAGAAACTAGTCTGTGTTGGACATGTCAGGTGTCAGTGACTTGGTGTAGAGCATGAAGCCATTTTCCCTGCTGTCATTGCATTAGATTGGTCTGTCTAAAATATCTGGGTGCGGTACTATTCACACTATATGGTTTCCAGCCCTATATGTACACAGTAACTTGAGTGTGCACAAATCACATGTGTAGTCTCTCATTAGAAACTCTAAATCTTGGAGTGGAATAGACTTTCAGATTTATATGAGAGAATTGGCATTTTGAAGTTTTGAGCAGCATTACTCAAGAATGTTAAATATCAATTCTGCAAAGTAAAGACATCACAGCTTTATAAATATTGTAAGAAAAGAAAGATGATGTGAGTCTAAGACGTAGTGAAAATTTTTCAGAATGTTGTGAGCAATTTGTGCAGTACTTATTAAAGTATAATGTCATCTGGAGAAGTCATGGGCTTCTTCCTCTCTATCATCTTTTTCAAATAATGTTCCTATTACTGGAAATGCGTCAGCAGAGTTCTTCATGCGTGGAACGTGTTATTCCAGCTCTTGAGGTAAGGTGAAGGTAACCTAACATGGGGGGTTTCTTTTCTTAAAAAGCCATCCTATCTAATTTATTTGGATCTGAACTAGCAGAAGTAATTACTGTGATGGCTTTATTCTACAAAAGATAGTGTAGAGGTCGTTTCTGGCACAATTTCATGGCCGTTTCAGCTATTACGTAGCTGCCTATGTAAAAGTAGCCTGCAGCGCATTTCTCTCTGCTGAAGGTTTAACTTGACTAAGCAAATTTGTTTTCTCTATACAAAGTTTTGACTGCGTTTCCAGATGCACCAGCAGAGAAGACTGTTTAATTCAAAATAGCACCTTCTAATGGGGGGGGAAGGGGGATCCTTATCAGACAGATGATGTATCTTCAGGTTTTGAATAGTTAGTTTCAAAGGGGATTAATTAAAAAAATCAGTAAGAACAGATGTTACATGTTGGCCTAAGCAGTCAGAAAGAAAAGGAAATGTCCTGGGTTTGAACTTTTTATCTTAATTGGATCCTTTGTGACTTTCAGCCCATTTGATAAAGAGTTTATTCAGTATACTTTCCTGCTTCTACTGTGCAACGGCTCTAAATTTTAAGGTTTTTATGGGTGTGTATAAGGGACTCGTGCAGATATTTGCATACAGCTTTGAAGGAAACTTCCTTTGTGAAACAAGAACTTCATATAAAACAGGCTCTTTTTTTTTAATATTTCATATTCTATAAATAAAAAAAAATGGGCTTTTAAAACCATATTTTAATTTTTTTAAAAAACTAGTTGTGTGCACTTCTGTACACAATTAGTTTAAAAAAAAAACCACACATGTTTAAAAAAACACACAAGGCCGTGTTCAGATTCCTTTAACTCGTCAGACCCTCCGTACAATCCCAAAATCACAAGAACAACATCTGGCACACTTCTTTAATCTTCTAAGATCAATAGTGCAATTGCTTCTGTGGATACAAGTGACTTTACAATGTGCAGGAGATGTGTTGTGGCAGATCTGATGTTCATTGGATCTCTGGGAATTTTTCCTTCACAGTAGTACAAATATGCCTCTAGACTTACCTTCACTGGTGAAGGATCGGAACTTGGCATTTATTTGAAGTTGTCCTTAGTCTATCTTAATTTGAGTTAGATAAAACATTCCATTTTCAACAGACAAGAAGCTTGTTTTTATTTTTCAGGGCATGTTGTTAAAAAACTGCTCTTGATGAGTCAAGATATTGGAACATCTCCCAGTTAAAAAAAAAATAAAATATATATATATATATTGCAGGGTATGGAAAATCTGGTTAAGGCTGGTGCATATACTGTATGTCTTTTCTATGGATTATAGTCTTATCACCTCAGCATATATGCTATTCTTAATATTTTGCCAAAAGGCCCTTGATACATCTTCATCTGGGGTAAGAAAATAGGCAGATGCTGAAGGCATAAGTGGGACCAACTTTGTCTAGACAATCTTTGGAGTTATTAGTTTTTCATTAAACGCATATCTGTGATGGGAAAAATCAATACTCTTTCTTATGGAAATTTGGTAACACAGATGGGACACTCTCTGCCAAAGTACGTAGCGCTAGGCCGATACAGTACTGGCTTTGCTCCTGACGTGGGCAGAATTTTGAGACATGATGCAGAGTAGAACATAGAGAAGCGGAGACTGAATGTCTGCATCAAAGTTGGTTATTGTGCAGAAACTGAAAAATACATACTAAGCAAAGAGATACCCGGAAAACATTCCGGCACCTGGAAAACATTCTGTCTCTTTATGCAGAGTTTCTGTGAGGGGGTGAGGTGTTTCATTGACACTACCTGTGTCCTGGCAGGGGTCTTGTGTCTGCAGCTCAGCTTCTTGGGTAGCTGAGTGTCTGGTCCCACAGTGGCAGCTGGGGCATGGCGGGGCTGTGCGAGTCACTTAGTTGCTTCTCCGTTCTTTGGCTATTGCCTTGATGCCTTCTCGGTGTGTCTGGAGGAGGAAATGACAGCCACTAGAGACCAGTGACAACAGGCTGGTGGCCCAGGAGTGCCCCAGCTTTTATTTCCATTAAAGCAAAGCAATAATCTGTCCCCACAACCTACTTCAGCAGCCTTTCTAACCTTCCTCTGACTGCTGTTGCCAAAGCCCTCTCAGGCACACACTGCCATCTTTCAGATGGTGCTTGTGTTGCTGTTGCTTCATTTCTTTCTTATCTGAACAGATCTCATCTGTATTGCAGATTGGTATATAGCGCAGTGGAAAAATAAAGTTTTACCTTGGCCTCATGTTTTTGTTATTTTGGGTCGTAAATAGAAACTAGGACAAGTGAGTGACCATGCTGTGTCATAGTCTAAGACAAGTGAATCCTTGTGTTCCGCCTGTGGCCGCCATCGGTTGTGCCGTGTGTGGCTGTGCCCAGTCTCCTTATGAGGTCTAAGATCATGGATATCAAAGTCTTACTGTTTTGATTTAAATGTAATGGATAAGAAGAGCTTTGGCTGTTCGGATACCAAAAATAATTTTTATCAGACAGTGTTTGTTTCTTAATTTATTTAATGGGTTTTGAGCATCAGCTTGACTTTAGGATATACCCAGAAAAGGCAAATACTCCTTCATTGAAAATCAATTCCAGTAAGGCTTCTAAGTGATTTAGGTGGTTCTGGAAAATTTAGTTACCTAATTTCAAAGTCTACATGAAGTTCATCTTGTGGTGCTGAAGTCATTACAGTTAGTTTCTGATCCACCTCAATAGTACTTTTTCTAAAATGAATTTGTAAGTGTTGAAGTAATTGTAATTAGTACTTTTTTTTTTCTTACCTGAGGAATGCTCTGATTCAATAATTAATTCCTGCTAATTAGTCTTTAATTTAAAAAAAAAGCCTAGGTGAGGATGGTTTCCTACTGCCCTTCTGCTCTTGATTTTGTTTGCAGTGGTAACTATCATTTAAGCTCAGGCATTGCAATTTGATTATCCTTGAACAAAAAGGTGCTAGTTCTAAGACCACTTTTAAGGACTAAGAGTAGCATTTTTAACTTCTTAATACTGTTGTTGCATTGGGGTTTATTTAGGAGTATGGAAAGTGGTGGTGTAGGTGGTATTGGTAGAGTGGTTATGAGGAAAGGATGCTTATTTTGCAGATTAGCAATCTAATAGTACATGGGTTGTGGAGGAGTGTGGGAGTAGACATATCTGACGTAGATTTTTTTTGTTTTTTTGTAACATTTTCAAATGTTCCTTTTTTTTTTTTTTAATGTTCATATAACCAGTTGCAGAAGCATGTTACCTCTTCTTTTTGGATTTTTGAAAAGTGGGGTTTCATAGTTTGTTTGGTTTGATTGTTATTTTTTTTAAGATCCTGAACTGATAATGCTTATTTACTTCAGATTCCCACAAGCTCATGTCAGGCTGCTTTGGTAAACAGAGCTGGATGTGAAAATGCTTGTCTGAGGGGGAGAGGTTTTTAATCTGAGGGTAAACTTTCTTAAGCTTTCTTCTAAACTCTCCATTCATACATAATGCTGCAGTCAATCATGAGTTACATGTCTTTAAATCTTTTGGGTGAACAACTTAAGGCTAGAAAGAACTTGTCAGTTTACATTTAATTTGTTTCAGGCTCTAGGATATGTTTCATGGCTGTAGAGAACTTTGAACACTAAATATGATGAATGTTAGAGAGCGTATTTTCAATACCAAATCTGCTGTCCAACTGCAGTTAGATTATCAACATGTTTAATATCTGAGTTAAGAGATGAAAAAACACATTTAAAGCACAGTGTATTTCTACTAGTAACATTCATAAGTGCCAGTCTACCTGTTTGTCATCAATCTACAACTCATGAATAATACTGGCCTTGTCCCAAGTAGTCAGGTTTTCTTTATTAAAAAGCCCACATCAAACCCCTGCATTCTTAGTATAATTAATTCATTGCCTTCCATGTCTGAAGGGCACTGTTTGCTTTTCGTTCATCTCAATTGAAAAAAAATAAATCTGGCCCACTCTTCACATAAGTAGCAGATTTTGATGTAGTTGCTTTTGATTAATGACAGTAAAGCTGGAGATGATATTTCCTTGTTAACAGTTTATATATTCCTGACTTGAAATTGTAATAAATGGCAACTGAAGGATCTTCTCTGTGTTTTGTGAGCTTGTTACATGTTTTGTTTGTGGGATTTTTTGTGTGGGTGGGTTTTTGGTTGGTTGTGTTGATTGATTTGGGTCGTTGTTTTGTTTTTGTTTGTGTTTGTTTGTTTTGGTTGTTGTGGGTTTTTTTTGTTGTTTTTTTTTTAATACCCCTTTACAGTATTTTCTCACAGGGGTTTTAAGTTTCATCATTCATTTTCAGGAACAGTGGTCTCAGAACTGTTAGTATTCAACAAAACATCTGCCTCAGGGAAAAAAATTGGCAGCTTTCACACACACTTACAAAGGAATTTTAGAAAAATTGTTATCCTCAAACTACATGCTGCCAGAGTACATAATTCCAAATCTTCTTTTCTCATGGGAAAGGCATATGAAGCTATGCTTAAGAATAGGGAAATAAGATGAATTTATTTGTGTTTAGAATAGATTTCTTCACCTGCTCTGTGATCAGAGCACCTCATTGCTGCCTCTCTTTTTACCCCCTTATCAAATCACATGTTTATATCCCCAGCACTATAGAAGTTATGTGCTGTGCCTGATAATCCAAGATCTATTAAAAAATAATGTAGGAGCTGTGGAAAATGCTCACACCCACAGAGAACATCCCTTCTCCTTGGTCTTCCCCTGTAGGAAACACTTATTTTGCTTTGTTTATAAGGTTAATACTATTTCTAGCATAGTTATGTCAACTTTTACGCTTAAAATAAACCTGTGCTTGAATACTGGCTTTGTAAGTGCTAATAAAAGCTGAGGTGACAGTATTTGGTCTCATACTCCAAGGACTGAGTGGATTCTCTGTTGAACAGGTTGTGTTCAGTGAGCTGTCCCAAGACTGCTGTGTGTTTGGTTTCAGTTTATCTTTGGTTGTTCACTGGGAAAGATTAACTAGTCCCCAAAGGCTTGCAGGAATTTAAGAGTAATGATGGCAACCTTAGAAGACCTGAGCATTTCCCAAAACCCAATCCAAAACCATGAGGCACTCTAATGGATATTTCCAAACTTAAGACTCTAGAAAAATTAATTGCTCTACAGCCAAATGCTCTTGCTTGGGTCTGTACAGATTGAACCTCACAGGGCACACTACTGGGGAAGATTTGGGGTCTTTTTGGTTTACTTTTGGTTACAGGGGTGACATGGTGGTCTAGAGATTAGGGTTAGGTGTTCTCACCACCATGGCCCTGGTTCGATTCCCAGTAAGGGAAGATACTCTGTGACTTGGTCTAGGTGATCCTGCTCTGGCAGGGTGGTTGGACTAGATGATCTTCTAGGTCTCTTCCAACCCCTAACATTCTGTGATTCAGTGAAAAACTGTAGGTGTGCCATATGGAATGGACTTCACCAAGGAGGCGCCCAACCTTTTGCTAACACAAGTTGTAGATGTCAGCATGGTGCAGAGGGGTGCCAGGAAAAGGTGCTGGCTAGTTCTGGCAGGTGCACTGTTGTCCCACTTTCTACACTTGTTCAGATACTGCTCTGATCTCTGCTGTGCTTTTTTACTCTGCATCAGTGTAACTCCAAATCACCAATTTGTTTTTGTTATGGCAGCATTAAGAAAGACTTCCTAATTGAGAATGAGGGAACCCACTGCAGTAAATACACTGAAGTGAGTCAAAGGCCTTTCTCCTGCAGGCACTTCAGGACGTGACTCAGGGCATAAGGCTAAACAAACAAGAACAAATAAGATGAATAGGGCTTGGTAGGAGTAGAAATCACTGTTGTTGAAGATGAATTGATTTTTTTTAAAACCACCAGAGTCATTTGTGCAAGATATTAGCAGCTCCTAGAAACAGTTGTAGAGATGAATTCAGGAGTGCAGAGTACATGTAGGCAGTGCATGGAGAAGAGATGAAAACCAGGGCAAATGCTTGACCACAGGATCAAGATCATATGGCAGATCAAGAGATGAAAGCAGGAAGATAGATTACCAGCTTGGGAAAGATAGCAAATGCAGTGGCTAGACACTGTAAAAGGGTGCTGGTATGGGGAAGGGGATGAGGAGTCTATACACTGGTTTGAAAAAGTCCCCAGTCAAGATAGGAGTACTGTTGCAGGATTGCAGAGATACCTTTCCACAGATGCTTGTAAGAACCCTATATGCAGGATTATTACCATAGGTTAGCATTATGAATACTTTTAATCATAACAAATGGAATCAGTGCCAGGCTACAACATCACCGATCATCGTTACACAGTAAGAGTTCCAGAACACAACCCCTTTCCAAAGCTACAGATGTTTGAAAACAAGCCTAATTACAAAAGTCTGCCCAAACTTAAGTAGTTTTTCATTGATGAATAAGTAGCATTAGTCCAAGCTCAGACCAGTTTGTTTTGGTTTTGGTTTTTTTTTGTAAGCCATCAGTATGCAGGTCAGCAGCATCATGGTGAAAAACTGTGTCATTTTTAGTGCACCAATATCCATCAGCTCAAGCAATTGATGTAGATATAATCACTGTCTCTGATAGAAATAAAGTCAGGGTAATGGAACATTGTCACAGGATCAATGTCTCCTGTTTTGAAAATAAACCCCCTCAGCTTTGCCTTTGCATTTATGTACCAGCAGGTGACCACATCATTCAATTCAATTGACACAGTTCCTTAGTGCCCTGAATGATCTATTGTGGGAACATCAGGAACAATGTATTGGAAAAAATTGAATGTTCTTGATCAGACTTACAGGCTATGTTATTCAGTTGGTTTTCCAGCAGTGAAAATGAGAATAAATCATCTGAGAGCAGAAACTTAGCACAGTATGGAGATCTTTAACACCATTTAACTGCTTAATTTCTACACATTCTTGGTCAAAAACTTGAACCATAGTACTTGTGTTTATTTTTAGTAGTGCATGGTCACAAAGCGAAAACATTTTTTTGTATGTTGCCTCTCCTCTACCTTATTTTCAGCAGAAGCTCTTGATAGAGCTCATTTTGACTGACTTAGGTGCTCTTGGGGCCTATAAATTTGAGTGCAAAAGAATTTATTTCAGTGAGGTATTCCTGAAGGATTGGAACCGTCTAAAGGGACGTCCTTCTAATGGCCTAGGAATGGAAGTTGTACAGTGTGCCTGACATTACTGATGTTCCTGTGATGGTCTCTCCAATAAGAAAAGTTTTCCTTTAATGGGACAGATGCCACTACTGCATGGAGAGAATCAAACATTTGTCTGGTACTTCACTCTCCACTGCAGTTAGCTCTATGTAGCATACAGAGCCTAGAAGTTCATCTTGTGACTGACCAGGCCTATAATACTGACCAGTATTTTCTTTCCATACTGACCAGACCTATAGTACTGCTTCGCCCGGTGAATGTTCTAATTCTGGTCATCAATAAGAGCTGTCTTCAGTTTTAGAAATGCTGCATTTCCAGTTTTACTGCCATAGGCATCTGCCCAGCTTGCGTACAGGTGGGACAGGCGGACCCTCAAGGCCATCCCATCAAGCCACAGGGTTCTTCCTTTCCAAAAAATGCCTTTTGTCTAGGTGTTTGATCAAGGACAACGTCATAGTGGTTGGTTATATTTTCTATTGTGCTCAGAAAATTATTTAAATACTGAAAAATAGTGGTGCTTTAATGTTTTACTACTACATGTGGACAGTTTGCATTTAATCCTAGTTTGTCAGTATCAGTGGCATTGAGCTTTGTGATGAAAAGCCCTCTCATTGGCCACCCTCAGAAACACGAGATCAGATATTTGGGCTTGGGATATTATGGGGAGTTGGGAAGGGACAGATTGCATGAAGTAGTCAAAATTGAGGCAGGACTTTCTGCTGGTTGTTTTACTTGCATATGGATGCATGTTCTGAGCAGCCTTTAAGTTCTGAAAGAATAATATACACGGTCCTGAAAAAAGATGTCGGAACTACCTTAATTTCAACAGGGTTGTAGCTATCATGCAGACAAGTAATGCCGGGAAAGAGATGTCTGTTCATTAACCTCCAAACAGTTGAAAAGTCTTTAAAATACTGATACATGATACCATTTTGCTCTTCTGATCCATATGTTGCACTGTAACAAGAAAAAAAAAGAAAAGATGTTTAAGAACCTAAAGAGCATTGAATTGTTAGTACCAGAAATATCCTCTTTTTATTTTGTCAGTCTAGGAATTTACAAATATGGCTGACAAGAATCACCACAAGATACCCTATAGCTGTGCAGGAAGATGTGTTTTTACCTCTAGGAAGCATTTAAGTTTGCAGCTTTGTAGCCATAGCCATGGAAATGCGATGCTGAATGTGCTGTCGCTTGTCTCGATGCTGTAACATCCGGAATCCCAGTCTCCTGGGTCACACAGCATATGACTTTGGGGAGGAGATTCATAGTTCAGTAATTAAATACTACTTTGCTCTAGGCAAAACCAACAAATGGGCTTCATCTGCAGCTTATTTTGTAATAGTACTCGGGTCTGTGCTTGGCGTTTCTGGGGACAAAGTACTCAGATAAATAGGCAATAACTGTTATTTTTAGCTAAGGTTTTGGGTGGGTTTTGCCCACTTTTTTTTGGCCTTTTTTTTTTTTTTAAACTCCCCTTTCAGGCTTGTTATTCTTTTTCTTCAGAATTTCAAACTGGCTTTGTCATACTGTATGTTTTATACTCTCAAATTGGCATGGAAAGACAGAGTCTGTTGCCATAAATTAGGTCACTAAAACTGAAGTGCAGAATACAAATATTTACCGCCTGAGCTAAGGAAAACAATTCAGATGAGGGAAGAAAAAATATTTTTTTTTAGTATTCGGAAATGAAGCTGTATTCTTGAGATTGTGTGCAGAGAGTGATTGTGTGAGTAGAGTTAAAGGTGAACATGAGGAACATCTCTTGTTTTAAATTGCTAGAAGGAGATCTAGCAAAGCTTGATCATATGGGAAATCAGTAAGAAGGCTCGCTAGGTAGAATTAGAGATAGTTTTCTTATTCACATTCACATTTGACAGATTATTGAACCTTAAAAAAAAAGTGCATTTAAGTAATTTAGAGACACAGGTAAAAATGAAGAGAACGAGATAACTTCCATTTTGGAATATATTATAACAAATCTTATGCATTTAATAAAAAAAAATTTCCTTTAAATTCAGAAGGTTATAAAAAAATTCCTAATTGCAGATTTTCAGATAGTAGAAGATCTTTAATAAGGGTTCATTTGTATTGTGCCCAGTACAGTATTGGACCCCATCTCTTAAGTGAAGGTGTGAAAGAGCAAATAGCAGTGTTTAGAGCAATTAGTTGATACAGTTACAAACACACCTTTTTTTATTTTCTGAAGTGTGAGGAAACATCTTGATTTAAATTGGTGTCTAGTAAACCACTTATGCAGAAGGGTGTATAACATTGGTCATATATTGCATGTTTGACATACAGGAACCACTGGCTTGTTTTATGAGTTTTCCTTTACAAACCGTTTCCAACAGGCTATATGTAATTTTATTTGGATGCAGTCTTACTGAGTTCAGCAGCCGTTTGGGGTAGACACACCACGTCTTGGGGAAAAGCCTTTGGAGAACACTGTAGTGGAACAGCAGCCTCCAGCCCTGTTTGGTGGAGCCCCAGCTTACAACTCCAGTTCTGCAAGCTACTCATGCAGCAGAATTGGTGTCTCGGTGAAGTCCTGCTGAAACCTCACAAACCTGGGAGTTTGACCCCTGTGCCAGCATTAGGTGCAAAGCAAAATGAAGAGCAATTGTGTATCACACTCAGGACTTCACTTTTCTTTTTAAGGGTGGTAATGTGGATGTAAAGCAGAATTGTCATTAAACTTTCCAAAGGACTTGTATGCACCTTCCGATTTTTGGGGTGGAAATAAAAACCTACACATTCCTATATTGGGTCATAAGATTTTGAGCTTCCTTTTTTAAACTGTTGCAGCCATTAAAAAAAAAAAAAAAAAAGGAAGATTCCTAAGCAGGAATATTACTGTCCACATGCACACATGCTGGCAAAATATGTGTCTGGATTGTTTTTGAAAGAGGAAAAAAATAAAAGGTCTAGTGACAATATTTCTGTTGTAGGAGATTTATTGTTTCTGTAGCCAGACTTCTGTTTTCCATGAATAAATGTAACTGATTATGTCTGAATATTAAACATTTTTTCAGAGCCACCCAGAGCATTAGCTGTTCCCTTTAACATATCATATTTGATATCAACCCAATGATTGGTATGTTTGGGGGAATTATTACTCACAGAAGCCTGCAAGGTTTTTCTGTTATCCTACCTAATTAGGGTATATTTGAGACCACCTAAAATTGCAGAAGTATCATTTTGTTAGGTTGTTGTTTGGTACAATAAATTTAACTTTAGTAAATCTACTCTGCATTATAAAACTGTGATTAAGAGATAGGAAATGCTAATCTGATATATAAACTCCTTTGCCACTTCAGGTTTGGGTTGGTTTTTTTTTAAAAAAAAAAGAAACAAAAAAAAAAATCCACCCCCTCCCCCACGAAAAAAACAACAAAACACCATAAACGCAAAACAACCAACTGAAAAAAAACCCTATTAAGCCAGGAGCCGTATCAGGCAGCATCTGTTCTCTAGCATTTGGCAGGATACTGGCAGAGGAGTACAAAGCTAGCACAAACACGCAGAGTAGAATATCAATTTGTCAGAAATGTGAGTAGGTTTGTAGTGTTGGACACCCGTTAGCCTCCAGTTTGTGGAAGAGGAACCTGAGCTCTTACATTTTAGAGGTTTTACGTGTAAATTTTACCCAAAGTAAGAAGGTGTGTGAATGATTCTCAAGGTGTGGAGAAGCCTATGTGAGACCCTGCTGGCTGGGGTGTCGGAGTTATGGTAGGTGTGTTGCAGAAAAACAGGCACATTTTTCCTTTGAAGAAATGAAGTCAGAGTTGGTGTGCAGGGTCTGGGACAAGAAACCTCATTTCTGTTGAAAAAAAGTAGTTTCCAAATTACTTTTATTCATTTTCAGACATGGGTGCAAAGTTAGAATGGCTGGGTTTGTTTGTCTAAAGCACAGATGTGTGTCTTGTCTGTTCAGGACCTGTAGCACATCTCATACTTGAGTACATCTTGGACCACCATCTGTATGGACATCTGACTTTTATTTTAAGCCTGTTATGTTTTAGATTCTGAGAGTTCAGGACTTTCTATAGATAGAGTGACATAAAGATCTAAATACCTGGGATCTCTCCATACTGTGCTGACTCTAATTGAACAGTGGTGTTAGATACCACAGGCTCATCCTCTGGGATGGCTGTTGCTTGGTGCTGTCAGAGGATTAAGGGAGAACAGGGTGACAGGTTGCCTAGGCTGTAACACAGTTTCATTGGCACTACAGCTTTACCAAGTACCACAGAGAACTGTGTGGGCTGAGAGCCTGAGGAGAGATGTGCTGAAGTTCATTTTGTTTTGAGAAGTGAGTATCAATCTTGGTGTGGTCCCAGGGACTGGGAGCCCATGACCACTTTGGGCATGATTTGTAAGCTCTTGTGCATGTCAGTTTTTCAGTTGTTAGTTTGGGTTTTAACTGTAATCCTGGTTTTACCAGTTAGGAATGTATTTCACATTCACTGCAACTCCTGCTCCAAGGTACAAAACAGAAGTAGAGAAGCAAGTGGGAGAAATTTCCTCTAAAACCTGACTTAGAAGTAAAACAGTAGTGTGGGTGCATCACACTGCCGTAATTCCTGTAAATGCACACAGTGTTTTGAGGAAGACTTGGAATTTTTATAAGGGACAGGAAAAGGGCCTTGGGGATCTTGTATGTTCAGGATGGATTTTATCTTGAGATATTTTGTATGGGCCCTTTACAAATTAAACTAGAAATCCAAGACTGGTAGGAATTGTTATTTCTACTTATTTTTTGATCATTTTTCTGTGTCTTTTCTCATTTAATTGATGTATCCAAAATAAAGAGCAATATTAATATCTATTAAGTGCCCAAACTAAGTAGGCAGTTGCAGGTGGAAATAGTACATTTGGAGGGTGTAAACCAGCATTAATGAAGTAGATTTGTTCGTACTGAAATATGCGTATATATGGGGTTTTTTATTCTTGCTTCAATTTATGCTGCTTCTAAGAAATCTCCCCCATCGCTTCCCAAGCAAGCCCTGGGGCCATGTTGGGGCATTAGGGAAAATGGAGTTGATGTACTTAGTAGGGGAGAGGGTTTATTTGCTTTCCCATTGCTGTTTTTCCTTGTCAGAGATCCTTGGCAAGTTGTAACTTCCACCTGAAGGGAGGGGGTGGCTGTGAGTGTTGAGCACAAAGAGCAACATGGCTGGTGGCCTTTGGCATTAGTGGGTCCCCTCTCCACCCTGCCTCTGCTCCTGGTCGAGGTCATCCCCTCACTGTCAGCATCTTGGGCCATTCCCACTGGTTCCTTCCCAGGGGGCTCTGAGCGAGGAGGAGGTAGCCGCCGTGATTCCTACGGCTCTAAATGCAGCAGCTTCCCCATAGTGAGCAGTGGGGTTCATGCAACTCCAAGCTGCTTCCTCAGCTGCCTGTAAAGTCTGCACCTGAGGCTGGCGGCGGCCATGCCGCAGAGCTGGACCCTTATCTGGGTGATGCTTGGCTTTGCACCTCATCTCGAGGGTGAGCAGCATAAACCCAACAGCCAGAATCAAGTCTAGTATCAATTCAAAATTTATCAAAAAGAAATAATTCTTGTCCTCTCCTATCTATAATTCTGCTGCATTTTCTCTTTAATGTGATAGTTTGCTTTTGGGATGGGGTGGGAGGTGGTTTGGTGTTGCTTGTTCTCACAATTCCTCACTCCCCTATTGCTGGGTGGTGGGCGTTTCAAGAGCACTGGCTGCACCCCTGGATCTGGAATGGGGGATAAATACAGAAATGAGTTCTCACAAGTGTAAACTACCACCAGGGAAAAAAAAAATAAAAAATAAAGCAGTATCTTGGCTAAAAACCAGGAACCTTTTGCAGCATTTTCAGTTTCATGTCCTCATCGGGCAAGTGGTGTGTGTATTTCTTGCATACATCTCAGTGTTTTTTCTAGCTGTTTGGGTGCAGAAGCCAGGGTTGCAGTGCCACCTCTTGATGGCTAGGCAGGACAGCCTGTGGAGCACTCCCAGCCGCACCAGCACATCTGGTGGAAAAAATGGAACCAGCCTTGAAAAATGGGATTCATTTGACTTGGACGGGGTGAATAATATTTTTGACAGACAAGCAAACTGTTAGTGGTTTTTCTTCAGTTATCTAGCTACATAACAGGTGAATTTATGAGGCATCTCTGCAGTTCTGATTTGAGTAGGGAGCCCTCTTTATATTAATAATTCAGGTCTTCTTTATATAGCAAATAGCACTTTCATCTTATTTCTGCATTTTGAGCTGTCTTTTTTGGATGATGCAGCAATATTTTAAAAATCAGTAACAAACCCATGAAACAAATACTACTGTCGTGTGTACATGTAATGTAAAAAGGCTGCTTTACAGGTATTTTTAAGTTTTAATTACCTTTTGCTGTGAAGAAAAATATTGCTGTGAAGAAAATATTGCTGTGAAGAAAAATGTCTTCCTGCAGAAATTCTCTGTAAGAATCAGCGTTAAATATAGTCTGTGCCATGTATGACAGCAACAGATAGCTGAACAAAATTAGTAGTTTAGGTACACTTTATGTGTCAGGCTTTACTGGGGGTGTGGGATAGGATTAGTATCAATGTAGCTTTCATTAGAAGTTGTGTTGAGGTATATGTTATTTTACTTTTTTTTTTCCTTTAGAAGTGAGAAAGATTTAAGTAGCTCTGCATTATCATTTATTTCTGTAGAAACTCAAATAATCTTCCCCCTTTGGGCAGCTCTATATGCTCAAGTTGCTCTGTTAAGTACAACATCTAGATTTTTGTGGGTGCGTCCAACATCGCATACAGCCCTCTGTTTTCCATGCAGGACAACCCCAGCTCTCCCACTTGTGTCCTACTGGCCCAAGCTAGGGCTGAGATATCCCTGTGTCATTTTTCCTGTGCTGTTTCCCATGTGGGAAGTGTGCGTGCCCTCCCTCTGCCCCTAGCAGGGGGAGGCTCTGCAGCTGGGGAAGGTTTAGGGGTGTCCATGTGCTCATCAACTTTCCCAGGGTTCTTGTGTGGTTTCAAGCAAACATGCTCCTTTTGATGTCAGAGTTCATCTGGTCTCTCCTTCTCTTGAGTTTAACTGGGTTTCTTACAACGTGGGACCTGTAAGAAAGTCACATCTTGGAGAGCTCTTCCTGCTGAGAAATTCAGAAACTAGATGACAAAATTGAAAAGTTGAGAGAGAGTGTGGTCATTTCTTTCTGTTTTCTTGGGAAATCTTACTAGGAAAACATGCCCAGAAACAATATGTACAACTATGGCAGCCTTGCAATACCAACCATAACCTTGTAGCTGTTGCTCATGCTGCGTTTGCCGCCTTCCTGCTTCAAGCAGCAGCGGCAATGACCTGAATGTGCAGCAAGAACGTTTTATCGTGAACAATACAAGAAGACCACAATACAAGAACAATACAAGAAGACCCAGGACCACAAGCAGGATTGCTACCCTGGACTTCAGAAAGGCTAATCTTGGCCTTCTCAGGAAACTGCTTGG
>JANHGL010024474.1:0-10902 GCA_024611195.1 Ceyx melanurus | reverse complement strand
GTCATTCCGGCCGCAGTGCTCAAGAAAATCGATAATTAAGTCTTTAAACTTCGCGGGCGGGGGAGAAGCGTGTCCCTTGGCAGGCTGGTAGCCCCGGGGCACGGGTTTCTAGCTTGCCCGGCTCTGCCGAGCAAGGGCACCGGGGGCGATGTGAAAGGGAGGGGTCCGTTAAAGGGCAGTTCTCGCCGCGCCGGCCTCATCCCTGTCATCGGCGGGTCCATCCCGCTTGTCCCGCTGTGCGCGGAGCAGCCGCGGATCCGTTCTGACATTGCAGCCATGTCGCAGCTGAGGCACCACTGTCACGTTGGAGCCGCGTCTCGTCCGCGCTGCAGTCCTCGCCCCGCAGCCTTGCGGCCGGCCTGTTTCGGTGGCTGTGTTGTGGGATTCTTCCCGTTCTTACCAGCGGCTTTTACTGGCGATTGAGGTGGATTTTCACCTCGATCAATGGGGTTTGTAGGGTAAATGCTGTCAGAGAAGCCCAAGCAAACACAACGTGGGAAGATGAAGAGAAATCACCTGAGGGCATTGCTGCCTGTCGTGCATTGCCTGCCTGGGAGCAGCTAACGGTTCCTGTCTTCATCGATTGGCCTTCCTGACAACTACACTAAACTGGCGGTGAAGTCGGGGACTGCGGAGGCCGGGCAGGCTGCCTTGGTATGCGGAGACCTGGTTCTGGTTGGTCTGCTGCCGGCCTTTGGTGTGGTAGAGCATTTCAGTAATTTTGCTGTGGAAAGTGCTTGGTTTATTTCTTCAGTGAGTTGGGCTGCTTTTAGCCCAAACCTCAGACTTTTTCCTTGTTTACCTTCTGCTTAGGAAATGCTTTTGGAGTTGGGGAATGAGGGGAGAGGGCTGGAGATGGTTTGCTGTAGGTCTGTGCAGGAGTCTCCGGCACCCTTTTGCATTCCACTGGCTTCCCTGTGGGCAGACAGATGTGGCTGTATTTGTCAGATGTTTACCCCTGACCCCTTCACTTCCAGGGTGCAGGTATTCTCGTGCTGCCTGTTAGCTTTTTAACTGATGTCAGGCCAGTCGGATTAGGGTGCTGCCAGAGGAGAGGGACCACTGAGCTCTGTATTTTCACCACTGTGAGGTGTTGCTACTGGGCCCTGTTCAGGTGATGGATCAGGAGTAGGTGCTGCCTTACTGCTCCTTGCCCTTTGTTTACCTCATTGAAGTGGGAGCTCTGCTGTGCTGCTTTGCAGATAAATTGTTTTGGTCCAGCTGTTGAAGTATGAAGCAATAGCGGCGTTTTTATTTTTATTTTTTTCTCTGGAAGTAAATTCTTCCTGAACTAGATAGGTTGTTTCTCTCTCGATGCTTCTGGCCTCCAACTGGGTTGGTTTTGTTCAGGTCTGCCACTGGATTCTTTTCCTACTTGTTCAAGAGAAAATGAATTTCTGTTCTGCTACAAGGCTTTAAAGTGTTGTCTGTTTTTTTGTTTGTTTGTTTGTTTCTGGGTTTGTTTTTGTTTTGTTTTGGTTTTTTTTTTGTTGTTGTTTGTTTTTTTGGAAAGCTAATTCTGCCCATCATCTCAACATTTGTACAGCTGCCTAAGCTTGCAGGCTCATCAGCATCATCAGAAGTGCTGGGGAGTTTCCTTGGCCGCAAAGATGGGAAGCGCGCAGCGGTGGGGGGGTGATGCTGATTGAACACTGCCCCTCCAGTGCCTCAAGCTGTAAAGCGTGATAGCCAGTCGAGTCCTGTGAGAACGTCTTGTGCAGCAGAACTCAAAAGTACTTGTTATTTCTCAAATAAAAGCCAAAGTCAATGAGAGGACTATAGAGAGAGACTGATCTTGCTTTGTTTCCACTTTGGTGAAGTTCAAAGCCCATCCCACAGCTGCAGCTGTTGATTTCTGCCTCTCGCAGAAACAGTGCCCGGTGGCCGAGTCAATTGCAGCCCCTTGCTGCGGGCGAGCATGGTTATGTGAGGAGCTAGCTGTGTGAATCTGGAAAACTAAGGCAGCTCCTGTGCAGTTTCTCAGTGCTTGCCCGGCATCAGTGATGCTCTGCTCTTGCAGAAGGTGCTGTCACAGTCCCTTGTTGTTACCTTGTTTTCTCTGGTTTGGTAGTGTGTGACTTTATAATGGCTTGAGCTTACCTCTCCCTCCCTTTTTCCACATGCTGGTGTTGGGAGAAGGGTGGCTCTGTCTGAGCTGCTGGTTTTCAAGTGGCTAGCCCCAGATGTGCCCAAGTCAGCCCCGATATTCAGTCTGTGGGTATTTTTGAGGTCTTTATTTCTAGTGGCTTGGTAGGGGAGGCTCCCAGAGGAATGTCTCATTTTCCTGACTGCTTTTTGCCTTATTTATTAAACAGGAAGCAAATCTCAGCTTTTCTTACTTTCTCTAGAAGTATAATCTCAATAATTTCTCAGATTTAGTCTTCTTTGAAAGATCTGAAGAGCTTCTCCAAAGGCATAAACTTTTACAGGTGGCTAAGGAAAAGTGTTTCCCTGTAATGGGTTGCATTGTTTCCGGAGGCATTCGCACGAGCGAGTGAACTTGTCTCTGGGAGGTGGTGAGGCTAGAGCTCAGTGAACAGAGCAGACAGTTCTTCTTTCAATGAAGCTGCCTTGTCCTGGCCTGTTTCAGGCTTGCAGAGATAAGAGTATTGTGCATGTCAGCGTGCAGGAGAAGCTTGCCCCTGTGAAGGGAGGAGAGGGTTGGTCAGCCTTGCGCTGTGGGTGGCCCCTTGCCGTGGGCAGTGTTAGGGCAGTGCACTGGGTTTGTACGATGTGTTCTCAGCACCCTAAAGCCCCGTGAAAACAGAGTTAGACTTCAACCTGGGAATGGTGGCAGCATCAGTGTCTGCATTGCCAGTGTGGTGGTGGTGGATCCAGAATCCCCTAAGAAGGTGCAGGGCCCATGTGTAGCAGCATGGCAGTATGCTGTGAGAGCTGCACTGGGCACTGCCTGTCCCAGCCAGCCATCAGTGATCCTCAGGCTTCAGCCTTGGGTGGGGAAAGGTGACCAAGCCATCAGCAACTGGGGAAAAATGCGGTGCTGTGGGGGGATCAGCTAATGACACAAGGAGACTATGATTTTGCTTCCTAATATCTTAGGCTGGTGCAGTATGTTTTCCGTGTGATAGGACAATGCCTTCAACTTTCCCTTATATGGGAAAATCTGGTATGCAGCTGAGCAATCTGCCAATATGTAGCTATTAATTTTTAGCATTGTTATGTTGGATGTGTCCAGTCAGCCTGAGAAGTAGGAAATACCTGGGCTGCTGTGGCCAGGCTTAAACATTTGAGATGGGTCCCTGGCAGGTATCTGGGGAAAGGCTGTGGCTGTGCTCCAGGGAACGCCTGAGCACACTCAGCTCTTCAGCTAAAAACTGGGAGACTTTGGTACCTGGGTGTAGGGCAGAAGCCGTACACTGCTCTTGGGCCCAGTGCTTGGAGAGGAGCTCTGGGATGTTGGTCACCTTGGCACTGAGGAGGTTGGTGGAGCGCTTGACCGGTCCTTTGTGGAACGACCTTCCCCTCTGTGGAGGAGATGCTGCCCTGAGGTGAAAGGTGTTGTCACTCTTTCCATACTGCAGCTTGTTGCCTCCGGGGGATTCCCAGCCCGTAGGGAGTACAGGTTCCTGCTTCTGTACAGCAAAACACTCTTCAGAAAAGAAAGTGAGAAGTGTGGGAACAGAGTCCCAGCCTCTCTTTGTTTTTCATGTGGGCCTGGAAATGTGCTTGCAGAGGTGCTTTGGGTGTGGATCAAGCACGGGTCTTGCGTGATAATGAGATGTTGGCTTGGTCACAGGGTGCACATCACATTTTCCAGCCCTGTTTTTCCCATGAGGGGTGCTGCTCAGTTGCAGTCTGACGGGTTAACTTCTGTCCTAGAAGGCATGTCTTCTGGTTTTGCCTGAATTTATGCAGCCCTAAGGTAGCACTGGTGCAGGTAATGTTAGCTTGTTGTCTGTTCTAGCTGCTTTATTTGATTGCATTTTGAGCATTGAGATTAAGTTTAGATCTCTTCTGGTGAAGCTTTCTGACACTTGTCTGTTTCTTTCTGCTGTTTGCCTCCATTGTTATGGGAATTGTGGGTTGAAATGCAGGTAACTCATTTTTTGCTTTAGGGGTGACTGTACTGAAAGCAGGGAAAAGGTGCACTTGACCATGTCACTTTGTAGAGTATTTGTATTTCCTAAATGTTTCCATGGAAGTGTGGGATTTGTGGAGCCCTGCTTTGCATTGGAGTGAAAGGAGGCAGTATGTGGGGTCAAGCTGCTGTGTCCTGACCAATGTGCAAAGGAAGGAAGGGCAGGTAAGCAACAGAGGGACAGGGTAGTTTTGTTCAATTTGTGATGTGGTCCTAGGGCATGTGTTTGAACTGCAGCCTGGGAGCTGTTACAGGACCAGAGGTGGATAGGGCACAAGCATGCGGTGGGGGACCTCAGGCCCAGGCGCCTGGTGGAGAAGCACAGTGGGTGTCCTGTGGCTGTCCTGCAGACATGGTACCTGGGGGGAAGGACTGAGGGCTGCTGAAACTTCCTAGGATGTAAGACCCCCATCCCTTTCCTCAGGAGGTATCTCATCTGCATTTCTTTGAAGGCAGAAGCAGGAGTTTAGCTAACTGAAGAAAACTTAGTTACCAGCCTCTCCATGTTAGCAGCTACTGCTGAGAATTTTGGCCCCTCTGCATTGTACTAGAAATGGACATCTGTTACCTGGATGTTGTTGAGTTTTCTTCAAAAAAACTTTGCATTGTTAGGCCTCTCTTCAGAAGTCGTGAATTTAGATGTCTAAGTTGTTTTATGTGCTTTCTGGTTTTCATCTTCTAGTCTAACTTCTGTGGCTACCTTTGAAGGTGAATTGCACTGGCAATCGGCTGGTGTGCTACACTAGCAAGGAACTACAGGAACAAGGGTGTTGTGAAGTTAGGGAGAACTTTCACCTTTTTAACTTATAGGTAGGTGAAGTATTGGTTCTTTAAGAAATGTTAATGTCTTGTTATATATGTGCATTGAGGCAGAATTAAAGTTAGTTCTAGATACAAGAATAAACATTAGTGCTTTGCTATAGACATGCTGTGAAAGCTGCTATTTTTGTGTGAGCTGCTGCCTTGAGTTCTCTGGGTCTTGTGTGCAGAGAGCCTTTAACCCTACAGCTTTCATCTGCTTTGGGTGAACTTAAAATGTATTTAAGATAAAATGAAGCTTAAGTGTTAGGTGTCTGCTAATTGAGGACCCGAGAAGGGGTAGCCGTTCTCTCTAGATGGCTTCTCTAGATGTACTTGGTGCATCCTCACCGTGCCCTGCGCTTGCTTAGCCTGGGAAGGAGAGCAGAGGGCTGTGGGAACATGCAGTGTGCTGCTCTTATTGATGCGGTTCTCTGCTTGTTGCTGTAGGGCAAGCAAAGTCCCATTTCTCCGTGATCTCAGTCCCCATAGGGTGCCCCTCACCAGGGTATCTGAGTGCTTCCCAGAATGCATTTTTGTGCATACATCAAGGCAGATGACAGCAGAGACTGTGTTTGCTTGCTGCTTGGGGATGTTGTGGGGAGGGAGGCTGAAGCAAGGCTGTGAAAGTGCTGGGGTTTGTGGTTACCCTGATTTATTCAGAGAAGTGGTTACAGATCTGTGGATCAGTCACACATTGACTGCTTTGCCTCCTTGTTCCAGAGGGTAAGAACTTCTGTTGGAGAAGAACATTGCTGTTCTGGAGTTGGGTCAGTCCCACATTGTGCTTTGAGAGTGAGGATGGAAGGCAAAGGAAGTAGTGGGTTACTATGGACAGAGGCTCTTTGAAGCTTTAGTTGTGATTTCAAGGAGAGTGGCCTCTCCAGGAGCCCTGCAGGGAGGTGTGACTCTGCAGGCTTGCAGGCCACATGTGTTTGCATAGGTCCAGCTGTGCCCGCACGGGGCACTGCACACTGTGTGTGGAGATGGGATTATCTGCACTCTGACAGGCTCTCTGATGGCTGCTCTGCTGAGCAGAGCTTGATGTTAGGGCTGAGGAGTTCTGAACAGTGCTCCTAAAGCATTTCCTGGATCCATCTCTACCTCCTTACCTCTCTGCCACCCTGAGCTGGGAGAGGGAGAGGTCTAATGCTGAGCAGAAGTGTGCTTTTGGACATTGTTGCATGCTAGCTCCTCTAGAGATGTCTGCTGAAGAAAGGGCTCAGAAAACGAGTGGCTCATCCAGGTATGGAGGAAGAGGTAATGTGAAAACCACATTGGAATGGACTTCTGACAGGTATGTGCAGTAAGAGTTGGCGAGGAGATGTCTCTGTGGTACCTGTGCTCTTCTGTTGCATCCAGAGTTTCCTTGCCTTGCCTTGCCTTCATGTTGCTACATGTCAAAGAAGGCTGATGTCTATAGGCCCGCCAGGCAAGCAGGAACAAGAGTCTCATGGGAGTTTGGTGCAGCTGATGCCACAGGCTTACCTGCTGGCTAGCTGACCCTATGAAGATGGTGCTGGTTGGCTAGGAGGGTCCCAGACATGGTGTCTGTCTTCTGTGTCTGTGCCCTGGATGAATGCAGCTTGACTTCAGGAGAGATCCATAGCAGCTCTGTGTACTGTTTGAAGTGGCTTGGTGTGCTCTGGGGTCCCAGCTCTGCTTAGAAAAAGGGAGTCTGCAAAGATGGTGCCTTGCAGTCAGCATTAGTGGTTGCAGCTCTGACAGAAGGGGTGTGTACCTTCCCTCTGAGAGTGTGGACTGCCAGCCTGGTGAGGCTGGTGCTCTCTCCACTGCTTCCTAAACTGGCCTCTGTAGGGCTTTGAGTTATGAGCTGAGACAAGAAGGGGCTACTTCTTCATGTGTGCTTTTGGTAGCATCTTACATGCAGTATGTTTGAGCAGGACTTTGGATGCTCACTGTTTAAAAAGGTTACCCAAGTGTATTAAAGAATTTCCTGTAGCTGAGGAGTGAACTAAACTTGGTGTTGCTGAACTCTAAGCTTTTTGCACATGAGGAATCAATGAATGTCTTTTTGGCACTTTTGTCTCCCTCCCATGCAGTGTTTCTTGGGGTGGTGTAAAAGACCTGTAAACTCTCCATCTGTGGTTGTTTGGGATGTTGCCTTCCTGGGTGCTGGGAAACAGATTGGCTTCCCCAATGCCTGACACTGCCTCTGGTGGGGGGATTTTGCCAGCCAACCTTTCTGGTCTGTCCTGGGGTGGGGTAGGTTTGCAGTGCTGACAGGGCAGGTGCAGGAGCACCTCTCCAACAGGGCAGTGTCAAGTGGCCAAGCCACTAGCTAAAAGAGGTCATGTTTCACTCAGCTCCTGGTCCTGGATGTGTTTCTTAGGGCATGTCCCCATGAGTTATTCTCTAGATGAAGCAGGGGCAGGTTGGCAGGAGGGTCCAAAGCCTGGTTCACCCTTTTACTGTGATTACAGCAAGAGGACAATAGGGAGTAACTTGGAGCTGGCAGGTAACAGCAGCAAACAGGGGTATGGGGACACTAGCTGGATGGCTGGCAGGGGTAAGAATGAGACACCATGGAGGTCTATGGCAGGAGCTTCAACCAGAAAAGACTGACAGAAACACTCCAAGGAATGATGTTCAGCAGGCCAGGCTCTGTGGTGGGGTCTCTGTCACCATTGTGTTGCTGTGCACCCCAGCAGGAATTCTGCTTTGGGTGTCAAATTCTTCATATGTGTCTGCTGTGCATGTCTTGAGGTGCATTGCAAGTGCTTGTTGATCATCTTGAGTAGCCCTGCTGTGAAGGCTGATTTTTATCCCCATTCTACAGTTGGAAAATAGAGGCACAAAGGGCTCTGATTGCCTTTGAGGAGCTGTCCGCAGTGTGGCAAAGCTGTTCTCTGACAGCTTGGGTTTGCTGTGCAGGTTATTCACAACAGCAAGAGGAAAAGGTCTGTGCTTTCAGGAATGTCATCTTTTTGGCCATCTGCCTCGGGATAGCTTGAGTTTGGTGCTCTTTGGTGTGTAACTCTCATGCAATAACTTCATAAAAGGTTCTTTGAATTGGCCAGCTGTCAGGGTCTACCAGTTGAGCTGTTTTTTTGTACACTTTTCTTGCTAATAAAGGTGGTGTGGGCTAAATTATGTGTCAGGTGGCATCCTTACAGGGCTGGTGACCTTGAGGATGGACTCGAGCAACTAAGTGAAGTTTTGAGTGCTTGTGCATGAGAAATAAAGGGCAGCAGGAAAATGCGCAGAGTGTGCAGGGTGCTGGTTTCTGCTGAAACCTCCACATCCCTCCTGATAGCTGGAGAGCAGCTGGGTGGTTTGCCCTGTTGCGAGAAGCCTCTGAAGCAGCTGGAATAAACCCTGTGTTCCTGGATGCCCAGTAGTTTGGAAGAGCCTTTTCTTAGGTTATTGGGAAGTCTGTCTTCTGACCACTGGTCCAGGAAGGCAGTAGTAGCTGAGCCCACGATCCCACCTCTGTCCAGGGCTAACGGCCAGGTGCTTCAGAGAGCCTGCCTTTAGCCATTGAGTGGGTGTCCTCAGAGCTACTTTGCCCATTTCCATCTAAAATGTAGCCAGGGTTGTGTTGTCTCACTCTGACTCGAGGCTTTGCACACTCTCCTTGGCAGCCTTAGCACATGCTCCCCTTGGTACATGAGGCTCCCTCCTTGTGGAGTAGCAGGCCAGGTGTGGAGTCTTAGGCTGAGGAAGAGGAGTTGCCCACCAGACATGTTCTTGGTTGCCTGCAGCTGTGTGGAGCTGTTGTTATGAGAAGTGTACTTGTGGCTCCCGGCAGACAGAGTGAGGCTGTGAACTCTCAGCCTCCTGCCCACAGTGGCTAACCCTGGGGCACGAGAGCTGGGTGAGAAGCTCTGGAAGTGGCAGTCTGACACAGGCTTTATTGGCCTGTAAGACTTGGGGCTCTCCTGCAGCACATGGGTACAGATACTGTATTTTCCCTCATTTTTAAAGCAGGAAATTAAGTGCTGGGAGTACGATGGGAAAAATGGGAAGGCTTTATGGCCACTGGCACTGTCTTTTCACTGGACATCCTGTTCAGGTCCTTCCTTGTTGGTTTACTGATCATCATGCCGAGGGTGGTAGTAAGTGGAAGGAAGACTTGGCACTGGTGGTGGAGAAATAGCTTGTTAAGTTGTGGCAGACAGTTAATTTGGCCTGTGTGGTGGCCTGGGTTGAATGCCACACTGGAGTGTGTTTGTGTTTAATGGAAAGCAGAGGTCTGGCAAATGCCACATCAGTGTGATGGGATTTACTGATGTAGCAGGAGCTTGATCTGGTGATGCTCCTGACAGGGCATGTGAATCATGATGGTGGGGAGCTGCTGCAGGGCCCTGCGTGCCGCATGTGCACACACCAGCGCACCCTCGCCCGCAGATCCTGTGGGACTGCTGCCTGTGCCAGCCCAGCTTACTGGGCTGGCCTGTCTACCTCCTTTCTTCCTTGCCTGCATAGGTGCTGACCTGGAGAGATTTATTTTTCCTCTGGTTTTTGCTTTGCTGATGTTGAGGATTAAAATCCACTGTCTGGGGCTTAGGAGCCAATGAGACTCTTGGCCTGCTGATCAGAAGACATGAGCTGTAGGTTTGAGAAACCTGTCTGTGTCCTGGCAGCTCCTGCACACCAGGAGAACAGTGGGAAAGGTCATGCAGCTAATGCAGCATGTGTCCCCGTGGTGGGGAATGGGGTGCAGCTAGTGCTGGGTGCATCCCCACTCTCCAGACAGCCACCTCTCAACCTCCAGTGCTGCTTGGGAGTGGTGGATCCCCTCATTTTGAGCTATCCAGGAAGATGATGAGAGCAATACATTTTAGGGTTAGCTCAGTCCTGGTTTTCCAGAGTGTAGTATCTTCACACACATGATTGCTGGTCAGGCAGGGCTTTACATTTAATGAGATACCCTCAGTTTTGTTCAGCAAAGGTATTTCCAGCTGTTCTGGGGCTTTCTCTCCCCTTGTGCTGTTGGTCCCTGCTTGCTGCTGTGCTCACTTGGAGTCTGCGCTAGCCCTTGGTTCTCAGCCCTGTGGCACTGTGCAGCTTTGAAGTAACTGCTGAAGGTTGATGTGGTTACAGCCTTGGGTTAGGAGCTGCATTTGAAAACTCTCCAGAAAGGACCTATTGCTGTTTTTGCCACGTGATCTTGTCACGAGAGTCATGAAGCGCATCTGACTGAAGCTGCATTACTGGGGGCTGCATCCCGTCTGCGTGTGCTCTTGTGCTTATTGGTGCCAACAGAGCAGCCTCTTTGCACAGGCAGCGGCACTGTCCCAAGTGTCTCCCCAAGCTCTGTGATGTGGCTGTTGGGTTAAGGGTTGACAACTTGCCAGGGAAGGCGCAGAAGTGTTGGTGTTGAGCAGGCCTTTTGGAGGGGCAACTCTAAACATTACTCCTCATCCCATGGAGCAAGTGACAAGAAGGTCGTGACTATTCCTTGCCCCATAGAGCAAGAGGCAAGGAGGTTGCAGCTATTTCTTGCTGGCCCATCAAGCTGCCTGTTCCCCTGAGGGGTGGTGGAGTTCCGTGTCTTGGGAAGGTGCTGCATGGCTTGGTTGGCAGGATTGCCACTTGCACTGGCTGTCCTTATCAGCAGCTCTCTTGGTTCCCCTGGCCTCACAGAGAGCACAGTTATTTTTCCTTTTTTTTTTTTTTTTTTTTAAGATTAAAGTATTTCCAGAACAGGAGATTGCTTGGAGCACAGCTGTGACTCCCCCGGGGCCAGCTGTTGGTGTGATGCTGTCTCAAGCCTGCCCAGGACATGTACGCCTGTCTGAGAGGTATTTGCTCCCTGATTTCGGACTATTCAGGTCTCTCTGTACAGCACTTTTCCAACCCTTTGCTTCCTCAGTCCTGCTGTGAGCCTTGAGCAGGGCCTGTGCCCCCTTCCTCTCGGGGCCGGGGAGCAGGGAATAAATGTTCTGACTTTGCTGGAGGGATTTAGATAATGTTTTGGGTTTGGGGTGGGTTTTTGGGTTTTTTTTTCCAGGGTTTTTTTTTTTGTTTGCTTGGCTGGT
>JANHGL010024470.1:19860-30632 GCA_024611195.1 Ceyx melanurus | reverse complement strand
CTCCTTAATTGAAAAAAAAACCGCCCCAAGAAAAAGCCCTGCTTTGTTCTACACTTAAGGGTTAAAAAAATTAAAAAAAAAAAAAAAAAAAAAAAAGTAAAAAAAAAAGTAGTTTCTGCCTATAAAAATTCCTATGCTCAGTTCTTCTCTGGCCACTAGGGCATCAGTATAAACCTGGTGCTGCTCAGGAGCCTACTTGGAGCATAGGTGATATCTCCAGTTCTCACCATCTGCACTGGAAAGAGAAGGATTGAGAAGGGATGCAGACAAATGCTAGCAGGATGCTCAGGGCAAGAGAGTGCCTATCATGGGGCAGGAGACTGTTGATTTATTTTGGCCAGCAAAACGCAGGCTGAGAATGGATATGATTGTTCTTGGTAAATACATCAGAGGGGTAAGCACCAGGGAGGGAGCAGAGCTATTTAAGCCTTAGAACAATGTTGGCTCAACAACAAGTGGGCATGCTCCAGCCAGGAATAAATTGAGACTGGAAATAAGAAGAATAGTTTAAGCCTCAGAGCTGTCAAGTTCTGGAAGAGCCTACTAATTGGGGTAGTGAGAGAATCTTAAAACTTGTTAGGATTATTTGGAGCTTCACATTTGTGTGAAAGATTGCATGATGTGATTTCTGACAATAGCAAGGGCTGAGACATGGTAGAATAGGAGATCCCTTCCAGCACTATATCCCTACTGAGAAGCTCTTGGGATTTCTTTCTTTCTTTCTCATATGTCCATGTTAAGGCAAGAGATTTCCAGGATCCTTTGCCTTTCAGCCCTGTGGCGAAGCTGTTTGCAAGCCATTTGCCAGCAGGGAGATGAGGAGGATACTTTCTCAGATGGCTGAAGATGATATGACTGTTCCTACTAATGGGCTGTAAGGACAAACGTGTCTCTTGTCCCAGGAGGATCATTGCAGGCATTGCACCAGGCCACAGCCAGGCAGAAGGACAGAAACAAACAGCAGAAGCAAAAAGCTGAAATTCCAGAGAAGAAACCCAAGTGCAGGCATTTGCTCATTAGCGAGCAGAGGGCTTCATGTCTTCTTTGTCTTTTTGAAAGGAGTAGAGGTTGAACAATTACCATGGAAAATGTATATAACCCTTTCTAGTACTTTGGGCCATGGCAGCTCTGCAACAAGCCCTGGGATCACCTAAGCCATTAAGGCCAAGAGTCAGCCTCAGCAAAATGTTGGTTTCAGGTAGTCATATATACCTCCTTCTCAAGGAGAGGAACTGTCATCCTGGCTACTAACCACCCAAATGCATATGCATCCTTCTTAGTGTCCATGGCTCATTTCAGCATCTCCCAAAAGAAAAACTGCTGGCAGACTGTGGCAAACTTTGTCAATCTCACCTGGTCCACCCCAGTGCAGAGGCTCAGGTATGAAGTGAGGAGCTCCTGTCCTGACCAGGAGCAGTCTCACAGGGTAAGAATCATTTATTTTTACTCAATGTGACAGAAGATGCCTGCTGGGCAAAAGGATCCCCACATAAGACTGGGGTGACCCAGGCACAGACCAAGGTACATGTCTTCCCTTGCATGCAGGATGCTTTGCCTCTCAGCCCTGATGGGCTTCCCCAGTGCTGTGTCTCCAAGCCATCACTGGGCTTCTCCATGTTAAACCCAGTGTTGGAATCAGCCTTACAGCAAGGGACGGCCAGTCCCCCTGCCTCGGGGAAGCCAGCAGGGCCAGTGCAGCTTCTGCCAGGGCTTGTGAGCCAGGATGCAGGTTAGTGTGACAGGGAAGGCTCTGCACGTGGTCCTTGGCAAAGACCTCCATGCTCATCTTCCCTGGGTGTGTTTTACTGGAGTGGAATACACTGAGACCAGTCCCTGCCTGTATGGGCTGACCCGTCCTCACCAGATATAGTCAGAGCCCAGACAATGGTGTTATGTGTGTCTCCAGTCAGTGTGTCAGTCCAGGAGAGAGGATACTGACAAACTGTTCAGCCAAGTCATTCCTCTCATCCTCCAAAACCAGTAGCTCCTGATCAAAACCACAATGCCACAGCTCTCAGATGCTCCTATGAATACTCTCAGCCTCCTGCCATGGGTAAACCGTCCCATTTAAATCTTGGCCTTACTTAATTGCAGCTAAGCAGATGGAGGGGCTCATGCTTAGAGAAACAGTGGTCTTTCTTGTCCCCAGGGACTCCAGCCTGAGGCAGTGGGGGACTGAAATTTTGAGCAATAATTCTGTGGGTGCATAAGAAGGAAAAATGTTACAGCAGCTGGCTAATGCACACTGGCCTTCCACACAGGCACGCTAAGATCCAGCTCTAAATTCCCTTTCTTTAGGTCACTGCACAGACACACACACAAACTTCCTCATTTCTCCCTAGGAAATTAAAAGAAAGGAGAAGCAATAATAAAATATTTCAGATTAGAGAGAAAGAATTCTCCATGATTAAGAACATTTAATAGGAACCAGCTGCATGAGCAAGACCAAAGGCCAGTCCTGCTGGGCTTTTGTTGACAGGATCACTTTCTGCAGGTACCTGCTGAGGAAAAGGGAGGGATGCTCAGGAGACAGCTCAGAGGAGGAAGGTGAAGGAATGCATTGCACGCTATTTTACCTCAGTGCAACTCCAGCTCCCCCTTTCCCTCTTTCAAGAAATTCTTCAAACTCTTGGAGAAGAGCCATGACAGGACAAAATGAGAAAGTGAGAGCAAGCTGGTGTGAGCATGTGGGTGGCTTTATCTGAGCAAAAGGGAGTGGGTGGAAGAAAGGAAAGAGGAGCCCAAAAGTTCAGTGAATGAAACAAAAGCAAGGCTGGCCCTCTGCTCCCCTTCCTGTTCTTCCTTGTGACCAGACAGCCTCAATTAAGATGCAACTGATACACTGAGAGCTGCTCACTTGAGCTGGTGCTCCTCTGACTCCTTCTTGCCTGACAGCCCACAACTGGTGTGCCCACAGTGGTGCCAACAGCCCGGGCATGAACCCACCCATGCTGCTGTATGGCTACCAAATCCGGCCAGAGCAGACAAATCATATCAGAGTAACCTCTAAGATGGGAAATTTTAGTGCTGTGAAAGTGCTTTCAAGTCACCCTTTTAGTGATTTCAAGAATTTTAGTGCTTTCAAGTCACCCTTTTTCCTGTGGATGATAATTGGCTGCATGGACCTGCCCAGACTGACACCTATGTGTTCATGAGATGGCAAGACCCAGTTGATGCCCTCCTACCTCTGTGGCCCCAGCCTCTCTGGGAGGAGCCCTTAGTCCTGCAGGATCTGGTGCAGTGCTTGGTCCTGTGCTCAACCCAGCCCAGGGCCATGACCTTGTCTCAAGCCCATCATTCAGGGTCCTGCATTTCAAGGGATGCTCTTAGCCTTGTCCTGGTACACATATCCACTCCCAGTTCAAAGATTTGGAAATCAACATCAGGAAAACTTGTCAGCTGCCTGCCCCCGAACAGTGAAACTTGGGTTGATCCATGCTTCAAGTGTAGAGAAGGCTGGAGCTACCATTTTCACATGGAAAAACATAATGAAACCTTTTCAAAATGCTCAAGGAGTTACTCAAATTGGATGGTGTACTCTGGGATAAATACTGTTATGGAAACATAGTATTTTATTGGGCTAGCTAGCAATCCAATAAGCTTTTCTTCTTCCATTTCTTCTTTACATGAAACTCACCTTTCAACTCGAAGTGGTAGCTCATATTGGCAGTGTTTTTGCCCAGCTTTTCCTTGGTCTTTGTATTCTGTTTTCTCTGTTTTCTGTTCATAACCCTTAATCCAATTGTATCTCTAAATGGTTTCTTCAATAAAAGTGAGCCAGAATCCCATTTCTCCAAATCAGGAGTTAAGCTAAACCATCATGATGCACCACATGTCCCTCACCTCCTTGCCATTTTTTAGACAAGTGGGATTTTGGTGCCAACTTTTGAGATGCGAGAATTTGTATTTTCCCACCACAAAAGGAAGTCCCAGTTTTGGAGATTTTGTTGGTTCAAACAGGCAAGTGCAGGCAGGTAAAACACTGATGGAGGGAGGACTCACAGAGAAGAGAGTCAGCATCTCTGTGCATACCATGTCTTCTGCTCACTGAGCACCTGAGATACCAGGGTTTAACTGGGCAGTGCCCACAGAACCCGGTCCCCTCCAGGAGGGCTCCAGCACATCTGAGAAGTTTTATCAGTGCTAGGGCAGGTAATGTAAACCTCATCATAGACGATGCTTTGACATGGACCATAAGATCTCAGCACAGCTGTAGCTACAGCTGCAGGCTGGCAACAGCACTACCTGCCACAGGGCTCTGAGGAGGAGATGCCTAAACAGTCTGGGGCCGAGAAGAGGGCATCAACAAGCTGTGGCACGGATCTGATTTTCCATTCACTACTCCTATGGTAACTAAAGAAGATGGTAAATTGCCACTGCAACAGCTCACTAGCAGCTAACATTTCCTTGTGGTGCTCGCGAGGTGTGGAAAGATCTCTGCAGAGTGAGGCCCACAAAGGGGGGGAAGTGTGCAGCAAAAGTTTTGGAAAATTGCCCTGCAACCTCCCTCGCTATTACCCTTCCCCTCAGCAGCATGTCAGCCCCTTCTTTTCAGTTCAGTGCACTCGTGTGTGGGGGCCCACAGACACAGGGGCAGGAGCTGCTCTCTCTTCACCTATAACTTCATCTGTTGCTTTTAGTTCCAAAGGAAGCTGCAAATAAACACCCATCTCCAGTGCAAGGACAGTTTGCAAGTTTGACTGTCCCTCCCCAGGGGCAACCCAGACTGAGGCCCAGGCTTTTGCTGTGGAGTCCCTGCTGCTCCCTAAAACCGAGCAGGACCGCTGCCAGTTTACATTAGCAATCAAGTGACCATCTGTTACAAAGGCAAAAATATGATTATTATCTTTAAGTGCACCCAGTCTTTGATGTAGTGCCCAAAGGTAATAGTAAAGTATTATGGGGTTTTTTTTCAATTATGTGGATCGTGACAATACTATGACAGGTCTGTTGGAAACAACATTCAAAATGAGGTGTGGGGGGCTAGCAAAACCTAGCCACATGCTGCTTCATAATCCTAGTCCCACTGATGTTTCTAAAACTTCAGCTGGTGTAAGGTATATGTGCCCCAGCTGCTGATGGTACAGGATCCAGCCCCCGGGCAGCCTGAGCAAGAGGATTTAGGCAGAAGTCGAGAAACCAGGACTTGTCCCCAGTGAGACCTTGCTGCTGCCCCTGGAGCAAGGGGGCAGGAAATACATCAGCCTGGAGCAACTCCTTCCTCCTCCTCACACCTCAGTCCCCTGCTCCTGAAGGTAGCCACGGATCAGCTTCTCCCACACGCCACCAAACGTTCTCCCTTTTGCTGCTTCCTTCCTAACCTCCCTCCTTTTTTTAATCGGGACTTGCCCGTGGGTTTCCAGGCTTCCTGGCTGTCCTGTCTCCTCTTTCTCCTGCATTGCTTTGATGTTAATTGTCTCCAGGGCTGGAGCGCTCCTTGGCTGATTAAGTCCAAGAGTCCTCCCTGGTTTTGTTGACCCATGAATGGGGGCCTCTTCAGTGCTCACTGGAGTGCAGGCTCATTGCCCCTCCTCCTCCCCCCCATTCGGTTTGATGGATTAATCCCGCTGTGTAAAGGAAAGTGGGGTGGGAGGGGAAACTGAAGCAGCGGGAAAGGGGGGGAAGGAGGACAGGAGAAAGGGAGCAAGAAAGAGAAGGACCTTTGGCAAATGCTCGAATGCCCTTGCTTAAAATAACACCGTTTATTTAAGCAGGTCAGGCACACAATAGCATGAGAGGGGCTGCTACTCAGATCATGGGATCCCACGTATGCTGAGTAAGTGGCTGGAGAGGGTGTTAGCCAAACTCTGAAAGCTGGTCTGTTCTTTCCCAACGTCTCCATCTCCCCCCAACACACACACACATGCACGCATGCTTGCACCTCCTCTTTTCCTTCTCCCTCCCCTTCATACACTGCAGCCCTTTACCTTTTCAGCAGCAGTACGGCTCAAAGCCAGGAATGGTGGGGCTTTGAGAGAAAAAGGGGGCTCCAGCCTGCTGTCCTGGACCCGCTGTCCTGTCACAAAGCTGGAAGAGGAGAGGCTGCTGGCCTGACAGCATGGGCTTGCTACAAAGAGTCTGTGTGGTGAAATGGGTGCCAACAATTCAGAAAGACTTGTCCCAGTTGCCACTGCTGTCTTGCTGGTGACCCAAGTACTCTCTGAGAGCTGTGGCACAGGATATCTGCAGCTCTTTTGGTAGAAAGATATGCCTCCAGCTCCTTTTTGTAAAAAACATATGCCTTCATTCAGAGGTGATATTCAAGTTGCTGGGGCAAACCCAGCAATATCACTTTCAACCAGCTGATCAGGTAGCTGACTGTGTTAAACTTGCTCTTGGCTTCATCAGGGATAAAGACCCCCCCACCATTATCCAGGTGCTGGGCTGCCCACAGACTGTGCCTCTTGCTCTCAGTCTGCAGCACGCCATGGTGTTGTAGTCCTTCGCCTCTTCATTTCTGATCCACCCAGGGATGCCTCAGTTCCTTCTCACCAGGGACAGACAACTAGGGGTCAGGAAGCCAGAGCACTACAGGTGTCCTGGTCCATATCAGACACGTTGTTGCAAGTCAGTCTTGTCTCTGAGCCTGGCCAATACCAGCAATCTCCCCCCACCAGATCAATCTGGTCTCAAACATGTATGAGAAATCCTGTATGGGCTGCAGCCCATGCCTCTCCCTTCCCCACCTCCTTCTGCTTCAGCCTCCGTGCTGCTGGAGCATCCATACCGAATGCAGAGAGTCAAACTCAGGAAATGAACAGGCTCTCCCCATGGGGGACTCATGAAATTTTTCAGCATCTCCCTCCACTGCTGCTTCCCCTTCACCATCCCCCCCTGTCCTGGCTTCCCCTGGCTGGTGGTGGCAAGGGGCCGCTGATGTTGGCAGGGTGCTGCCCACTGCTTGGCAGGCTTTCTCAGTTGGCCTGCCAGGCTTTTCAGGGCTCACTCTCGCTTTCCAGAGGCTGGAAGTGCAGATCAGGAGACAGGCTGCCTTGGCAGCCTCACTGTTTCCAAACATTGAAAGGCAGAGAGAGAAAAGTCTGCTTCTCCCGGCTCACCAAAGCCACCACCACCATGGATGCTGGCCAAGCTCTCCTAAAAATAACCATGGTGCTACCGGACACGCGTGCTTGCCGGGGCCAAAGCGGGACAATACACCCCGGGGCATGGATGGAGTGGAGTGGGGTGGGGGGAAAACTTGGAGCTTTTTTCTCCATCCCTCCTCTCAACAAATAAAGTCCCCTGTGTTGTCCCAGCAGTGCTATGCAATAGCAACCAGGGATGTCTCTCTCTGTTTGTTTTCACAAGTGGGATCCAACCAGTGTGCTCAGAATAGCTGCAAATTGCCTTTTCCCAGCTGGGAGCACCTCATTCCCTGTTGTGCTCACACGTGTGAAAGAGGCCATGGCAGGCACCGTGGTGTGGGTTACCCTGGCCCAGTGCTGCACTTGCTGGCAGCCAAGTCTCCCCCAGCTCCACCTCCACTTCTAAGAGATGTGAGCTCTGCCAGGCTGTGACTGCTGACCAGTCCACTCAGATGTGACTGCAACACATAATTAACACACAGGAGTAAATTAAAAAGGTGTGACTGGCACCGGAGTGACTGTGGCCATGGGGGAACATGTGTCTCTAGCTGTGCTGCCCAGCTTCAACTCAGCGGTCCCAGGGTACAGCCAAGTACATTGTGCTTTTAATCCACTAGCTCCTGGGCAACCACTGCCTCCAGATCAGCTTGGAGCACACTAGGTCCACTCTCAGTATAGACAGCAAAACTGACATTGAAAGCAACTGCTGAGCCACCCCCCCCAAGTGCAAGGCAGATACACTTGGTAGAATGCAGATATACTTGCTTGTAAATATACCTGCCATGTGTTTCTGCTTGAAACAGGAGAAGTGAGAGGAGATGCAAAAGCAGATGTGTGATCTGGGGCAGTCTCTTCCTTCCTGCTGTGGTTAAGACACCTCCTGGCCCCAGCTGGAGGGTCATCACAGACAAAACATTCAAGTTCTCCTCCTGGCAGGAGGGCAAGGGTGACTAGAAAAGCAAAGTTTGTATTTCACCAGCAGGAAAAGGAAAAGTCCTGAACATGCTAAATGTTTCCATGGGCTAGAAGAGGCTTTGCCAGCTCAGGCTGCCCCTGAAGCTGTAACATCTCCTCTCCATCCTGTGCCCTCGCTAAGTGTTGGTAGGAAAAAGCTGAACACAAAGGCCAAACAACAGTCTTGCCCAAGTCTGATGTATCTGCTGGGACCCCTTGCAGAAAAACAGATAAGGTGTAAGCAAGAGGTTGAGTGTTTCTTATTGCCACAGACAAAGCTTCTTTTCTTTCAGTCAAAAAAATTCAGCAAAATTGATGTGAATTTGCTAAATGTTTCAGGTGGCCCAAATTTTGTGGGTTTGGCACAAAAAAAAAAAACCCTACTACAAGAGAATGATGTTTCAACCGAAGCAATTTGCCCTGCTCTAAATCTGGAAGTTTTTCGGTGGTTTTGAGTTTTGAATTTTTTTGTGGGAAGAAGAGACAAGGGTTTGGCACAGTGAATCTCAGTCCCAGCAGATACATATTTGTTTGTCTATTTACAATCAGGACAATCTGAACCCGTTAGCAGATGTAACTGAGTTAAGGCATGAACACAAATTTAGAAAACAATATGACCCATCATTTGTAAGAAAGGCTTGGAGGCAGAATCCAAATAATTGATATCATAAATTGTTCAGGGCATCATTGTGGGACATTTGTCACATCAAAAAAATCGGGGTCACTTGCTTACATGCCTGCACCTACTACTGAGGCATAACTTTGGACATTTGTGCTTGCAAATGTCAATGTCTAAGTTAAGGCAGACGCTATTTGACATTTGTTCTACTCCCGAGGTATTTCAAATAGTATTTGCCAGATCTGTGAGAAATTGCTAAGTGCTGAAGCTCTAATGAATGATGTTTTAATTTGGTCTGAGAGTTTGAAAGAACATCTTGAAAGATTTAGAAAACTCCTAAAGAGAGTATGAGAAAAAGACTTAAAACCAAACTATAAAAAAACTCCCTTATATCTGATGTAATAAGTTCTTTAAATGAGGCATAAATTGAGCAAAGATGGTTTAGTTGGTAATGTGGAGAAAATGTTGAAATGTTTAGCTCCACAAAACCAAGTGGATCTGTGTCAATTTATGCAGATGATAAGCCGGTTTTGACAAAATTAATTCCAAATGTTCAGGGAAGGTCTGATTTTGCAAGGTGGTGAGCATTTATTTTTTTTCCCCTCACCCATAGCAACATTTTAAACACATGCTTGGTCGTGCTGACATGGCATGCTTGCTTCTGGACTGGGATGCTACCCAACATGACGTCTAGAGAAACCATGCTGGCCAGGGGAAAGATCATCTCTTAACCATGCAATGGGGACATCAGGGAGCCCTCTCATCACTCACCCTCCACCTTTGCTCGATGGGTACAAAATAGGAACAGGTTCTTTGCCTTTTTTTTTGTTTTCAGAAAACCTTTGAGAAACAAACATCTACCAATAAGGAGGTTTGCTGAGATGCCATGACAGAGGGGATCATCAGCCAAGGCCACACAGGATGCAGAACAGAGTTGGCAAAGCTGCACAGGGGCAGCCACAGCCACAGTGGGGAGGGTGGTGTGGACAGAAGGTGGGCATCTTGAACGCTTGGGACTCGCTGGGCCTGTCTGCTGGGTGAGCATGCACAGCATCAGCATCCAAGAGGAAAAGTGAATTAGGAAACAGGCTGGGACCAGGCTCACTGCTCCACCCTCCCTGAGGTGAGCCATCCCAGCCTCCCTTGTGCTGATGAATGCCTATTGCAGACTACATCGATTCAATGCTCATCCCACTGCCACCACCTCCTCCCAAGTGCACAGCTGGGATGGCTAGTGTCTTGCCAGAGTCCCTAAAGGTTACTTTCCACAGGAAAACATGTGGAGATACATATGTCTGCTACAAAGAAAAGGAGGTTTCAAGAATAAGTGCAGGAAAGGAGAAAAAACTCGAATTCCCATTTCTTATAGCACTGCTTCTAGTGCAGGCACATACTAGGGCAAGACTTTGTTTAAGAGCAGGCAAGGTCTCTCTAACAGGGCTGACTCCTCCCTCAGACCAGGTTTTTCTGAGCTTGTTTTCCACCAAGCAGCACATCACAAAGCTATCGTCTCCCTCTCACCCCTCCTTCCCAGCCCAGGTTGTAATATAGCGAGTTTCTTGTTATTCTTGTTATTGCTGAATGGCAGAGGTCTGGAGCCCCGTGAAGAGAAGGGGGCAGCCTAATTAGAGAAACGAGAGCCATCCTTAATGAGCACTCCTGACTAGGTGGGGATTTAAAGAAAAAGGAGGGGGCACGGGGCAGGGGGGAGAGGTCAATACATACAGCTTTCTCTTCCTTACCCACACCTCCCACCCCTCCCCTCCTCCCTGTAAACCTACCGCAGTTTGGGGTCTGAGTGCAGGGCCTACTCTACATCCTTATCAATTATTAAACTATATTTTCCTGGTTTGCCTGACTTCACAGGGGGTTAATTTCATGTCACCTCCTTTGCTAATTTTATTGCGTGAGGGTATGTCAAGTGTTAAGACTGTTCCTGTCCCCAGATGTGGTGGCGTCCTTGTGGGTCTCTGAAGTCTTTCTAGATTATGACATCTCATCAAAGGGGTGGTGTCAAAGCAGGAATCATAGAATCACAGAATCATAGAATGATTTGGCTGGAAGAGACCTTCAAGATCACCAAGTCCAGCCATTAACCCTACACTGCCAGGGTC
>JANHGL010024470.1:0-19760 GCA_024611195.1 Ceyx melanurus | reverse complement strand
CCCCCTGAGCCTCCTCTTCACCAGACTAAACAATCCCAGCTCCCTCAGCCTATCCTCATAGGAGAAAATCTCCAGACTCTTCACCAGCTTCGTTGCCCTTCTCTGAACCTGTTCCAGTACCTCAACATCCTTCCTGTAATGAGGGGCCCAAAACTGGGCACGGTACTCAAGGTGAGGCCTCACCAATGACGAGTACAGGGGTACAATCACCTCCCTGCTCCTGCTTGCCACACTGTTAAGGGGTGCCAGCCAATCATACTAAAACCTTTCACCACCCCTATAATGGTCTTGCAGTTGTTCAAAACATGAACAACTCTTATTTGTTCTTTCACAAACTCCACTTGTGCTTTCTCTGGGCAGTGTAGACAATATGGACACACCTGTGCCTATCTAAGCCAAAACTGGGCTCTGCTTGCATGGGTGGGATGTATGGGTGCATCAGATGCATCTTTGCAGCTAGATCTGTCAGGACCTTCACCTGCCACAGCTGGACATCTTTATCACTAGGAGCTACACCATCAGACAGCATGTGCAAAGCATCAACATTTAAGATGCCCTAGATGTAGTTCTGGTACCCCATAATTCAATGTTAGTTGCTTGCTACAGTCTTCCTTAGTAGACATAAGCCTCTCTGAGTTCCACTGAGTTTACCCCATCCTGTATGTATATTGGCAGGAGCTGAAAGCCCCATGTGTGGAAATTCAGTTGCAGAAAAATTCTCATTCCCCACCCATCCTCTTGAATTTCTCTCCTGTTCTGCTGTTCTGCTTTCCCTGCTCTGCCTAAGCTGTAACCAAACGCCCCCGCTCCTCGTGAGACTTCAGCTCTGGAGCCCTCTCTGCCATGGACTGGCCTCGCCTCTGTCTCCTCGAGGGAGAAGAGCAGAAACAGCAGGTTGTGAGAGGATCTCTCTTGGAGGATGGCGAGGGAGAGCCTGATGCTCAGGGGTGCTCCGGGAGAGGCTCTGAGCGCATGAGGCTGTCTGGGTTTCTGTTTGCCAGCCTTGTGCTCCTGAACGTGCCCGAGGTCGGCATTAGGCAGTCACCTCCAGCAGCTCCTGTGATGTTATTTGCAAAGATCTGTCAGAATCCGTGCCCAGTTAAATCATCACATACTGAAATGCTTAAACAGGCTTCCAAGGAGTGAGATCGCAGCCAGAAGCGTGGGAGGAACGTAGTCTGAGAGAAAGGAAATAAGCAGGGAACATTCTACCCATAAAAGCACTTTGCTTTCTCTTTGCTTCATAAATCAGCTTTCTCTGATCTCATCCAAAAAAAGGCAGTTAATTCCCTGCTTCTCCCTGCCTGGGAGATGTATTCCATTCTGTATTTGGATCTTGCCTTGGAGAAATTAAGAGACCTAATTGTTTCCACTGCTCATTCCAAAATCAAGGAATAAAATAACATCAGAATGAAGGCCCTGAGCCACACCTCCCAAGGTGCTGAGCTCTTTCTTTCCGGAGGCAGCAGGAGCCCAGCATTCTCCCTGCCTGTGAGAGCCAGGTCAGCAGTCTGGTCTGGGGACCGCCCTGCCAGCACCTCGCACTCAGCACTGAAGCCTTTGGCCCAAGCATTGCTGCTGGAAGCCAAGGAGAGCCAGACGAGGAATGAGCACCCCACTCTTTTTGGGAAGAAGTCACTAATGGTGTATTCATGCTGCCTGCAGTGGATAGTGGTCAGCTGGGTAATTATTGACCAGCAAGGGTAAAAGATTTGATCAGCCTCTAGTGCATCATCTGCAGAATAAAGACCTTTGCCTTGCCATGCCAATTCCCACTCCCTAATAGCAAGCACACAGCATTCCTCCAAGCCTACCAGAACTGTGGCTTTTTATCAGATTCTAGGGCCTTTCTGTACTATTGTTTTTGTGGGTGAATTTCATGGATTACCAAGAAAGTTTTGGCACAAAAGCAAGTTCCCTTTTATTCCTGCCCTGACATGTAGGCTCCCTGGTGCTCTCTCCTAGCAGAAATGACCACGTCTGCAAAGAAGATGGCCTTGACTTTACAGCCACCTCTGATGATCAAACAAGAGTGAGGTCTGAATAGTAAAAATAAAGTACATTTAACTTCCATTGCTGGCTCCAGAGGGTGTGCTCAACTTGCATTCCTATTGCTTTCCTGGTTAGTGTTTTTCTGCCCCTTGACATATGCACTGTACCTACTCAGTTCTTGATTATTTTATAGGGAAGCAAAAAAAAAGCAAAGAAAATGTGTGTGTGTGTGTGTGTGTGTGTGTGTGTGGAGGGAAGAAAGAGGACAGGGGCATTTCTGAAGCAGTGTTATTTCAGTGAGGCAGTAAAAGCCAGTGGCATTAGGTGAGTACTCCCAAACAGGTGAAAGGATGAATTACAAGCCAAAAGAAATGTGTATCTGGAAGGTCTTGAAATAGAGGCATCCCTTCCTTCCTTGACCTGTTCCCTGACAGCTGTATAGCTGGCGGTTTGGTTCCCTTAATCTCATCCATCCTAAATCAGAGAGACTCTACTGGTGCCCAATCATGTCAGGTGACAATGTGCCCCTAGGCATTCTAAAGCATTCAGCTGTCCCACAGGAGGCTTGGCATTAATACTGACATGGAGAGGACACTCCTCTGGAATCCTCATGACTCTGCTGTGGTACGTGGATAACGGGACATGTTCCTGCAGTGGTGGCATGCACAACCTACCTCTTCTGGTGGTTTGCTGAGTCCTCCAGCACAGAGCTGTGGTTACCTTCGGTATGGAAGAGTCCCATTAAAAATGCAGTACCCAGGGCCTTTGTACAATGTTTGTCTAACAGGAGAAATTTTGTACAGCCTTTAATAGAAAAATAAAACCACTCTTGCATCTTCATCCCAACATACAGTTGTCAGGTCTCTCGCCCTTTGGTTCCCCACCTTTTCTGGGCTCTGGCAACACCTATAAAAGTCTAGAAAATCTCTGCTACAGGCCACTTTCTGACCATTATAATGCTCACTTTATGGGCTTTTTCTGATTGTGGCTGATCCTCCCCAAGAGTAAGTTGGGATGTTGTGCTTTAGAAATGTAGAAATTGGCAGTGGATGTTGGCAGTGTCTGCCCTGGCCTTAGACCCCCAGATTCGTCTTGGCTCTGCTAGCAGGTGTACCACTGTGTGGGAACCCCAGGCAAATGTTTCTCTCACCTGCAAATCAAGCAGATGCAGTGCTCAGAAATCACCCCGTTGCATCCAGAGAAATGCCACAGTGTTGATGTTGCCAGACTTAGGAGAAGAACATGAAACTGAGTACCCTGGTAGTGCTGTAACTACAGGGCTAGTGGCCCTATGCAGAGCCTCATAGGCCTATAATGGCCAGGTTATAACTGTGCACTACAATCACCATTGAATCTGAGCCTCACATTCACAGATCACCAGATCATAGAAACTATTTCTTAAATGTGTGTCCGTGTTTCACTTTCTGGGGTGGAGCATTTGCTGCTTCATTATTCTGTTGGATTTTTTTTCCCTCATGAAAAAAACCAACAAACCAAACCAATAAACTCAGTATCTTAAAGGCTCATTTTCTCACCAGCATGGAATTAATTCAAATGGACAAACCTCAGCATTTTTCACAAAGTGCAAGCTTTGTTTTGCAGCCAGCTGAAGAGGGAGTGGGGCTCCAGCTGGGTGTGTGTGTGGCTGTGGAGGCAGGTGAAGGTACATGAAGAGTCTGCATATGCATAGCAGGTGCACAGAAGTGTGGAGAGGGAAACCATGGATGTCACATGGTTGGATGTATGACATGCTTGCACATATGCATAGGGGAACATACACATCCATGCATATATAGATACTCATTTTCATTAGTATCTGCCTTGAGAGGAGCCTGGGTGAGCAGGTCTGTGCAGAATCGGGTATGCAGAAGTGCTCTCTAGCTCCTCAGTCAGTTAAAAGGCTTGGCAGGAGAACAGGGAGAGTCATTGAAAAGCCTCATTTTCTGTGCTGAGTTTGCCTGGGGTACTGGGCTGTATGCTGTTTCTGAGCCTCCCGCTTGTACCTGCTCTCAGATTCTGGTTTGCTTTATAACTTGCCTCATATTTGCTATCTTCCTTTCCCTCTTGATGGCTCCTTGTCTGTTATTCCTTTTTCTCACATTTCTTCCCTCTGCCTTTTAAAATGGTTTTCTCCCTTGTTTTCATTTCTCCCTTCTGTTCCTTCTCCCTGGGTCTCTCCTCATATTCCTCCCACGCTGGCATCCTCTCCTTTCTCTGCCTCCCTCCTCCCGCCCCTCAGCCTTTGCTCTCCATCCTGCCTCTTTCCCTCGCTCTCCCATCTCACATGCCTTTGTTTTCCCTTCCCTCTCCCCCTCCGCTCGGCCTCTCTCCCCTCTTCTCTCCCTCCCGCTTCCTCACTCCCTTCTCTCTCTGAAATAAACTTCCCCGTGTGAAGCCCCTGGCCACTTTCCAGCCTCTGGTGAGATGAAGGGGTCCCTGGCATGCGCTCAGCTCTGTGCTCCATAGGGCATTGTAACCACTGGTACCAAGGCTATAAAATCTTTAGTGTCTCTAGGAAAGATGACTGTAAATTCTTCAGAAGTCCCACCATGGGTGTAAAGATTCACCCCCCACCCCCCCCCCCTCTTCCCCAGGCCTCTGTGAAAGGGGCTATGTAGTAAAACAAGGGGCTCACTCCTCCCCTTTGCTAAAGCCTCGGCTCTGATCAGGATTTCAGCGGAGCATGGCTCTCCCCATTGACTTCAAGAGGAGATTTCAGTACCCTGCAGAGCGGAGAAGCGGCTCTTGCCACTCTTTTGGTCACTTAGGTATTTGACTTTATAAACATGATTAAAAAATGCTAAGAAAGCGCTGAAGAGAGGGAGGCCTCCCCTCTAAATGTTGAGCAAACAGAAACACACGAAGCATTGTTAGGCTCTGAAAGATGAACCAGCCTCGGGCCAGCAAGGGAGTGTGGGGAAAACAGGCGGTGCATTAAAAATAGGTTAATTCTCACATATTATGGATATACTTGAAGATCCCAAAGGATGGCGTTTTGTTTCGTTTTGTTTTGTTTTGTTTTTAAACTGGTTTACAACCTGATGAATGCCAAGCAGACCTCCTCAGGGGTATTCAGCAGGGAATTTAGCTGAGACCCTCCAGAGATAGCACAGAATAGATTCCAGCTTTTGGCCCCAGGCACATGTGTTTAGCAATAGTCAGACTCAGTTACTGTCAGGCTGGTGGGTAGACTGGACTTGGACATGCACAAAGAGCAGAACAGGCCATAATATGCCCACTTTATGGGCTGCCCAGGGAGGTGGTTGAGTCCCCATCCCTGGAGGTGTTTACGAATTGCGTAGATGTGGTGCTGGGGGACATGGTTTAGGGACCCTGGCAGTGTAGGGCTAATGGCAGGACTTGATGATCTTGAAGGTCTCTTCCAGCCAAATCATTCTGTGATTCTATGATTTATGTATCTAAGGCATAAATTTCCTGGCAGTTGGCACAGGAAGAGAGAGTACATGGGTCCCACATGAAGAACTACATGGCAAAAACCTTTCGGTGCTGCCACAAGCTTGATGGGCCTCCCACACCACTCACAAAACACATGATGAGCTCCTACCCCATGCTTCCAGCGGCCACCAACCCTGGAGCAGGACATCCCACTGGGGCTGTGGTGAGGACCAGGAGCAGCAGACCCACCACACTAACTATGGAGAACTCACGACATGCAACAACCCCAGCAGAAGGGAGCCTGAAGTGTCTTCGCAATTGCCATTTTCAAGTTGAAAGACTTGATGAGCTTGCAAATTCTAGGGCCATCCTTCCTTCCTAATGGGTTGTACTTTGGCATGTGGCAAGGGAACAGATCCTTGATCCCTGGGGCTTCCAAGTTGGTGCTGGAATTAACAAACCCACTGTTGCCTTCTCTAGACTATGGCACATGTTATTTTGCATGATACGGGATGAGAAATGCTGGGCATTTGTATTCTCATCAATTATTATCCATAGTGCCAGGCTGCCACTGTTCAGCATGAAGGAGAAGAGCCAAGGGGAATCGGGAGAGACTGTGCTGTTTATCTGGCAGGTTAGTGTGTGTAGGGGTGCCCAGGACTATGGTGGGGGCAGAGGGAATGTGGGCTGCAGGAAGAGGCTTTGACAAAATTGCATCTGTGAAGACTAGCAGAGAATTTTGTAGATAAGGAGTGCTGTGAAGCTGGCAGAGCCTTGTGGAAGGCTGTCCAAAGCACCTGGCTCTTTGGTTATAATTTGAATAGCAGATTTGCCCAAAATGAAGAAAAGCATTGAGTTGCATGGGTCTTTTGTTCTGCTTCTCCTTTTCACTTCCCCTTGCCAAGACCTGCTCCTCACTCTTCCAGACCAAGAAATGCAAAGCCATTTCCCACCTCCCTGCTTAACTGCAAACAGTTACAGGCAGCTCCTTTCATCTTCCTTTGCAGCCTCCTCCTCCTGGGGTGCTCTAAGCATAGACAAATTTCCTCTCCAGTTACTGCTACCTCACGCATGAGCTTTTGGTGCTTCTGACCTTTTCTTTCCATGTGATCATGGGGATCAGCTTTACCAGGTCAGCTCAAGCACTCCATTGATACGCCAGTTTCTCCAGCCCTGCTGAAACCTGATGCACTCAGCAGGCATGGATGTACCCCATATGTTCAGCTCTCTGAGTCCTGACAGGTACAATAATGGAGTGGAGATCACAGGACCTAGGCTTTATTCCCATCTTTTGAAAAGGTGATGCTTTGGATTGAGACACATTTTTCTTTATCTGTGCCTCAGTTTGCCCAGGTGAAAAATAGGGTTGCACACTGACTCGTTTTGGCAACTGATCATGTAGTTAGCTGTTTACTGATGCAACTGACCACCTCCTTCTCTAGATGACCTCCTGAAGTTTGAAGCTGAGATGGCCAGGTCTGAAACCAGCCCTAGGTGTGACAAGCCAAGACAGAGAGGGAAAGGCATGTATCTGGATGTTAATAGCAATTCCTGTCCTCTGTGTCTTAGCAAAGCCAAGGCATTGTACATCCTCTTTCCTATGCGGTTTCATGGAGTCATGTCCCCCACCCACTCCATGCTGCCTTCCACAGAAACTACCAGCATGACATCTGAGAGGGAGCAACACCAGGCACAAAACTCCAGCACAGGGTTGTTGGCATGGGTGACGCACCAGCCAGTCTGAAGCCTTGGCTGGTTGGTGGGACACTGCACAAAGTCAGGATGACTGGGTCTTGAGTGGGGGCACTCATGACTGGGATCAGAGCACCAGTTAATCAGTGAGACAGAGGGAGATGGCCATGGAGGAGGGAAGGGGTCATAGGGCCAGGAAAAGAGTGGGGTGACAACCCCCGGCTGACAGTCTCCTGGCTGGGTACAGTCCCACGAGAGGATTGAAGCTGGAATGGGGGGGGGGGGGGCTAAGAGAGACCCCTCTGCCCCACCATTTAGCCAAGGATGTGTACTGAGATGGGCAATGCTAATGAGGGAAGAAAAGAAGGGCTGCAGGTTCACCCTTCTTCACCCTCGCAGCACACCCATCCCTCAACTTTTCTCCAAATAGTCCCCCTTGCCAGATATTTTGGCCATGCAGCCCACGGAGAGAAGGTGCAGGAACAGAGGGAATCTAGGTGGCAGCATTTGTTCTGCGTCCTCCTGGTGGCCCTGAAACCCTCCAAACTTCATTTTTCAATAGGCCACCAAAACAACCACTAGAAGTTTAATGACTTTCGATCTCTCCTGCCCCAGACTGGCTTTGAAACAGTGACTCAGATGCCAAAGTCCCAGTAGCAAAGTGGCTTTTTAATGACACGACTTGAGCACAAATTCCAGGCACAGGGGGAGGCTTTGACACTGCTGTTTGTTTTCTTATTGGAGAAGTTCAAGAGAATCTCAAGGCTTAAAAGCAAACCCTTGAAAGCAAAGCATTCCTAATCACATAAAAGTGTCTGTGCAGGCCAGGGCTGAAGAGGGGGCTTGTGACTTTAATCTTTGCATATCCCTTTCTTTCTTCAAGCATCTCTCCCTCTCACAGACGGGGACACACACACACACACACACACACACACACACACATGCACACACAAAACTCTCCCCGATGCCAATAGTATAATGCTCCAGGAGAGGAAAGAAGAGGAAGAGGAGGAGGAGGAAGCCAGCCCGCCTTCCTGCCCCCATGCTGAGCCCGAGCAGACTTTGTGAGAAAGCTTCTCTCCATCTGCAGCCCAGCCCGGTGGGAGTCAATTAATTCTGAATAACCTAAACCGACAGAGGTATTTGCATTCACAACCTGACTGATGACCGTATAAAATTGATTTATGAATTGAAGTACTTTCCCTCCCCTTATCCCCGATTCAAGCCATAATTGATTATACGTGCTGCAGCGAAATTAAAGAAAGGAAAATTAAAAAAAGAAAAGAAAAAAAGGAGGCCCCACAGACGCTGCTCTATATTCTCAAGGTTTCCCGGGATTAGCCGATCTATTCATCACTTATTTTTTTTTTTATTTAAAAAGTTGCTTCCTTTCCCCTCTCCATCAACTTTCCCCCCACCTTCATCCCTACCCCTCACCACCACCTCTCATCTCAGGCAGCAGCACAGTGGGTTGTACCTCGGGAGAGATGGTGGAAGTCACAGCACCCCCTCAGCAACATTCCCACAGCATGAGGGAGTGAGGACCTCAAGACTGACACCCCTCCTCCCAGGGCAGAACAGATCTCTCCTAAACGAAAGGGAGACTAAACTGGAAGTCCCACATCCAACACTGCTTGAAACTCACAATTCACTGCCTTTAACTGCCTCTTTGCAGACCTGTAGAGACTTCCCTTGGCGCTTCCAACTGGCCATCTCCAACAGGTGATGCTTTTTCATAGTACTCATACAATGCTCATACACAATACTTTCTTCTTAGCTAGGGAAAGTGCTGTGTGAAAGCAGGTACTACTGGGCAAGATCCAGCTGCCCAGTGTCAATAGGAAAAACAATGAATCTTGCTGTAAGCAATTAAATGATACAATTCCCCAGATTTTGTCCTGGCACAATATATAAATATTAAGTTGAATCCTGAAGCATGAGAATTCATGACCCTTTCAATCTTTATTCCCCCCTCAATATCCATCTATGCATCTCTAGCTGTGATTCCATTTTCCTTATCTATTCATTCTTTTTTTACCCATTTTACACTTGGGAACACAGAGGAGCAGACCAGTAGTGGAAATTGAATAAAACCATACAGTTAATCCATGGGATAATCTTAGGCAGAACATAGGTCACCTATAGGTCCTGCTGTCTTTTCTTTCTGCTTCCTTCTAAACCCTTAATTTTTTTTTAATTCTTTTTTTTTTTTTTTTTTTTTATAACAGAGTATGTCCTCTTATTTCCTTCCACTTGAGTGGGAAGAGGCAAACAAAAACTCACATATGATTTAATTAAAAATTATTTTCCTACAGTGCTCTGTAAGGTTCTCAAACCTTTGAGCATGTAGGTCCAACTTCACAGTGCTTTGTGCTGTTGCAATGTTCATGATTCCTTTTACATTAAGGGAAACTACAGTACAGGAAAGTATTTAAACCAAATATTTTAAGCAACTGGACGCAGAATGGCAATGTCATCTGCATGTCACCTTCAGTGAAACAAGAAGGACTGTGATCTAAGTGAACCAAGACGGGGATTTTTAGCTTGCCCATTCCTAGTGTCTACAGGTCCGATGGGGAGAGCTCATTTATTTCAACCTCCACAAAGCTGTCTTGCTCGATTTGGATAATGTTGAGCAGAGGAAAAGGGCTCAGTGAATAAACATCAATCAAGACCACCTCCCTTAACTGTTCACAGAGGCTTTCAGCAAGGAGCCTGTCCAGGGACTTTTGCCTGGGAGCAGTGTGGTGCTAGCCCTGGGGTTCAAGGAGAACCTACTTGCTTGCTGCTAACAGGTCCTAAAAGGATGAGGAAGGGTCAGGCAGGGAGGCAGCATTGTGCAGGAATCCAGCTGTGCCCCCTCTGCCACAGCTGCTTGTCTTCCCCTCACGTCCCCTACCTCACGCCTTTGTCCTGCACTGGAACAACTTCACTAGAAGTTCACTTCTGCAGGTGGTTGAACTCATCATGCTGGGGATAAGCAGAAGGCTGGGGGAAGGGGATTCTGTGTAATTAAAGCCCTACACTGTGTTAGGAAGCTGAATGTGAACTAGCACCAAAATATCCCTGGTGGACGCTCTGGGCTGAGCCTGGAGGTATTGAGAAGATATTATCAAAATCAGAGTGACCTAGGAGGCAGAACTCCACATCCCAGGAGTCAGCCTCTGCAGAATAAAGCCCTCTTCAAAGCAAGTAATGCTTTCAAGAAGTAGCCTGCAACATCAACTGGGAAAGACCTGTGTATCTCCTTAAAAAGTCTACACGGCTCTGCTCCTGGAAAATGGTGCTGTAGCCATCCTACCTGCCAGGTATGGTTTGAGGTGCACAATCAGGCTCTGTGATCCTGCTGCAAAGCTTGTCAGACATTTGCTGTGCACAGAGAACCTGTTTCACCCTGAGGTGACATTAGGAGCAAATGCATTGTCCTGGCTCTGGAGGTGTCCTCCAAATCCTTCACCTTCCTGCTGAGATGAACAAGCCTCCCATTTCCAACAGCAGTGGCTCCAGTGTTCAATGAAGGACACTGTGGGCTGAGCCCATATGCAAGCCTCTGCTTTCTCACCAGGAATGCCTGTCCAAATTAAGCTAACGAATAAAGACTGTCTGTGGCTTAAGGAGTTGACAGCAGGCAGTCCATTGGCAGCTCAGGAGCCAGCAGACACCAGAGGGTGCAGGCTACATCTCACATGCCACCTGGTAGCTGCAGATCAAAATCTGTGATTGTTTCATCCCATGCTAGGGTGCTCAGTTTTGGGATGGGTTGCTGGTGGTGCAGGATGGAGGGGGGCAGCTGCCCTGGCAGAGGAGGGCACTGCCTGGTACCCCCAGCTTCCTGGCTCCCTCCTGCCTCTGCTGCAAGGAGTCTCACAGATGTCAGCCCTGACAAAAGCATGCATGGGGAGGGATGTCAGCGCAGATTTACATCCAAAGGTCGCCATGTCTTGAGTGGTAAACGGGTGGACAAAGAAGTTAATCGAGGAGTCAAAAAGGGCAACCTGAAGAGGAAAGGCAGCTGGGAGTGTGGAAGCAGAAATCAAGGCAATTAGCAGGAAAAAAGAGGGAGAGTTTTGCATGCCTTTCCGATTTTTCCACATGGAAAGAACAGTGCCATATTATCTGAAACAATTATTTTTACTGTCAGCTGAGAGAGAGCAATCAGGAGGCTCAACTGATGCTTCTGACAGCAATCAAAGCCTATCTTTATTCCCACATAAACCAGCGACCCCTCCACGGACAAGTCATCTGCCCATGCAGCTCCCTGACATTACAGAGCTCACAGGGTGAGAGCGGTGCCATCCCCTCTCACGCCTGCACAGACAGACTCTGATATTAAATATCTGCTGCAGCAATGTGTAGCAGCACCCCTCAGAAAATCGGCATCAATCCTGCACAGGGCACATGCAGGACAAGCATGAAGCTTACAGACAGACGGTGCTGCCCAGAGCTCGTAGAGCAACTACCACAAGCAGCAACAGGTCCCTGCAGCCTGTGGCCAGGCAGGCATTGCTGAAGTATTGTTCAGGGTACAGACTAAGGTCATGTTCCCTTTTCAGCTGAGTCAATCTTTTTACTGAGTTCATTGGGAGCCCGAAGCCAGTGGCTGCTAGATGGACCAAGCATCATCTTTCAGAGCTTGGGCAAAGCTGTATTAGCCCGTGGGTGTTTGGTGCATGAAGAAAGCAACACCACCTTGTGTAACTAAAACACAAGAAAAAAAAAAGTTTCAAAAATATTGATAAACAAGTATATTTTTTCATGCCTTTCTCTACATTTTTTTTTTTTTTGGAAAAAAAACCCCAAACAACCAAAATAACACAAGGAACTGCTTTTCAACCTGTTAGATAAGGCGTTCTCCTTTTTTAATAGCACAAATTTATCAGCTAATAGCATTAACTCACACCAGCAGAGGCACTACTCAGTTACCAGATGGGTACCAGAGGGGCTGGCTGCACTGATCTGTGCCTACAGGTCCAACTACCTGTCCAGGGCTTGTTCTGCTCTCTGTATTTAACATACCCACTCTGGCTTCATGGAGAAATCTTACAGACACTTGCTGCACAGCATCTGTATTGCCACAGCAACCTACTGCCAAGCAAAAACTTGTCTCGGAAAAGCCACTTCCCCCTTTGCAGTACTGTAAATCTCTCAGGCAAAATGAAGGAAGAGGACTCGCTGCTTTACCCACGGTGTGACCAGCACTGAGGACGTGGGTACTTCCAAGGGCCTCTGGACTTGATCTGGGAGATAGCATGGCACCTCTCTATTAAACAAGTGAAGCAATTAGTCTTGCTCAGCTAAAAAACCTGAGAGAATCTGGACTTCCATGCACTATCACCACACACGGGAGGTGGCAAGAATACAACATCTACTTAAGTGAGGCAAATGCAGAATACAAAATGCATTTTGTCAAATATCTAGGGGCTCTTGAGTAGCTAAGCCCATCCATTTTTTTATTTTTTTTTTTTGTACACAGGGTCTACTTGAAATCCAAAGAGAAGACTGCAACCAAAAAAAACATGGCTATTGGTCAGTTACAAGTCACTTAGCTCAATGTAAATGTAACCGGGTGTCATCCCAGGGTCTTTACAAGATGTAACATCAGGCTAGATGGGTTAATGATCTCTTTTGGCCTTCAAAACTATGAACTGATGCCCCATCTTTCAAACCCTCATTTTGTCTCTCAAAAGTTGGGTGCAGATTAGGTCTAAAATGTAAGTGTCCCGTGTTGCCAGTACCATTGTGCTGGGTATGTTTGCTAGTCATGATGTGCTGGGTATGTTTGGTAGTCGTGCCTTTGTCCAGCTGTCCTGGGAGATGTTTTGTTTTTACTACTTGTCCCTGTCTGGTTGCTTCTGTTATTAAATTCCACAGTGACAAACCCTGGAGAAATGCAAGAGGTTTTATTTCTTTCCAGCTGTAAATGTGAGAATACTTTTATCGTAGATTGTCTCTGCAAATGTCACAGACAATGAGGCATTTTTGCTTAAGTCAAGCCAAAAGCATAAAAATGTCTCCTGGACAATATTTTGTCTGTGATACCCTTACATGTTTGTGTATCTGGATACAGGACAATGACAAAGATCCAGCCTTTCCTCCAGTGAGTATCTGAGCATCCTCAGGAAGGAGCAAGGTGACCACAGGAACAAAGCTTCCAGGTTAAACCTGGCAAGAGATATTTTCTTTGCCTATTTCCCAAGCCCAGAAAAGACACAGCAGGGGTTTTGTTTCTTGAAGCTGCAGCTCGGCGGCAGTGCCGGCAGGTCATAATTTACAATCGGGGCTGGGGCAGGATGAAAAACAGAGAGCTAGTTTCTCGATGGCCCTGGCTTTACACCAAAATCCCACCCCACTCCTTTCTCGCGGAGCTGATGGCCTCCAACACGCAGGGACCTCGCTCCTCGCACTGTTTAGGACTTTTTCTGCTTTGTGGTTGTTTCTTTCTTCCCCCCTCCTCTTTTCTTAGGGAGAAACTTCCTTCTACACGGCAGTTTCTCCCTCCATCTCTCCCCCACCCACCCTGCTCGGCATCCCCTCACCTCTGCCCCAAAAGCGCCACACACACGCACGCACGCACTTGCGGCCAGGCACAAAGGCCTTTAAAGCCGCCCTTTATGTCCCCCCACAGCTGCCCGCGCAGCCCCTGCTCCAGCGCTTGCCCGGCAAGAACGCGTATTCTTCGGCTCCCAAAGGCCCCCATTGCTGTCAATTAGTTACGGGACGCCACCGGGATTCAAGGCTGACAGCTCCGGCAAAGCAGGAGAAATGGGCTCAGTGGGGAGCGAGGGGGCCTGCCCTCTTTCTCCCCCCCACGTCTTTCTCCCCACAAGAAATACCTTTCTCAGCAAGGCTTGTTAAGGCCATTCCCCCCACTCCCCCCACACTATCCCGCCGCCCGTGCAGTCATGCAGAGACAGGCCCGCACAGGGGTGCGCGGCTCCAAGAGATGCCAAATGTGCTGCTGAGGGGCACTGGGGAGAGCCGACCTGCCCAGATACACGGTCATTGAGATCTCTGGCACATTTCTTTCTTACCCTCCTCCACCCTGGTGTGCTGTTACAAATCTCCCAGGCTCTCAGCTCCCCAGGATGACCGTAATGTCTTATTTCTCCCCGACTTTCCCACTCAGGCTGGCTTTTTGAAAGGGGAGGGTTAGGGCAAGGTGCAAACATGACTCTGCAACAAATGTGGGTTTCATGCCACTGCTGCTGGGTGTTCGCAGCTCATTCCTCCGCGTGCAGCCTGAAGTGTCACACAACCAGCTTGCAGAGCGGGGGTAAAGCTGGGAGGGGGATGCTGACCCAGTGATTTCACGGCAAATGTCGGTGCTATGAGATTTAAGAAAGAAACAAAGGCTGTAATGGTTTGGGAGTGAGAGGCCTCTTTAGCCAGACCATGGAAATAAGATATATTTCAAGAGAAGGCATTCCCACGCTATCAGTCCTGATATTGGGTATAGAAGAAAATCCGACATAGGCTTTGGGCATCTGAAGTGAGATGTGCTTCATGTGAACCCCAGCTTTAGCTCCTGTCATAAATGCCAGTTAGAAATGGGGTTCACTCCTAACTCAAGCTCTATGTTTGTATCTTTCCTAGACATTTGGACAGTATGGAGGCCCTTATGCCAGCTGTGTGTTTGGCCCACCCAAACTAGTCTCTGTGGATCAAAGAGGGATAACAAAACAGTATTTAGATTTTTTTTTCTTGTCTCTGCTATAGACTGTTTGTGTGTCCCTTGTCCAGTCACTTCATCAGGCACCCAGCCAAGCCATGAGTAGCTTCACTTACTTGCCCATTACTTTGCCTCCTGCCTGGAGGCACAGCTAAGTCATCGTGACTGCATTTCACATGCCTTCTTGGACTCAAACAATCCTTTCATCTGGAACACTCGAAGATAAGAGCTCAGATTCAATTTCTTGGACTGAAATCCTCCCCTGAAGTTTGGATCCTGACTGGACCCAACCCAGAAAAAAAGTAGTCTTGGTTTGGCTCTATCTGAAGCCTCCAGCTCAAGCCCACACGGCAGAGTCTTGCACAGACAGTTCATCTCGAGAGAATTCTGCTTCCTGGAGAGATGAAATCTTTCAGAAACAGTGTAAGAAGATATTTCAATTCCCTAGGAAAAAAAATCCTCCCCTCTTTCCCACCCACAGCTTGGCATCAGCATGGAATCATGGACCCCTGCCTAATTCAAAATCAGATTTAGACAACAAGCTCTGGGCTATTACAGTGAGAATGAGAAACCTTCACTCCAAGTGGAAAAAGCCATGGACATCCATGGAGGCTGGTGGAGTATGTTGAGGGTGTGCACTGTTATTTTCATGCTGTGGGTGCTGTGGAGCAAGCCAGGCAGCAAAAAAGACTCAGTATTACAAAGGGCAGATGTGGTAAATAGTTCACAAGAGAGGCTGACAGCCTTTCCAGGCCAACGGAGGAATAAGCTGTCCAAGGAATGGCTTCTAAATGAAACAGCCTCCGTGCAGTTTCTGCATCTGGACAGAGGATAGGTTTATTTTGGATGTGCTAGTAAAACTGCTGTCTGTGAGCCATAAGGTCATACAGCTAAGGTCTGGCTGATGTCTGGTGAGAAAGCATTCCTCTGGGCTTCTCCCTCAGCCAGCAAATGCAGGCCTTGTAGAAAGGAATCATATATTCAGCATTTCCCTACAGAGCAGTACTGCAAGGAGTGAACTCACTGCAATGAGTTCAAACCTACTTGATCTGCAGCATAAAGTGTTCTTCACATAACGAGAACCTTTAGTAACAAAATGCTCTGTATCCTGAGCAAGACATTGGTGATGGTGATGGATCTGCCAGATGATGGCACGTGAGAAATGCACTGATCATGTCTCATATTATTTCCTTGTGCACAGCAAGGCAGAAGAAACCTCTTACCATGATGGATACCAACTGTCTGCCTCATTAGTAGGCCATCAAAAAAAAGGTAGTATTGTGCCTGAAAGAATGAACTGTTTCCCCTCTTTTGACAAAATTCTGGTCCATTACATGTTTTACAGAAATTTGAGATGTCACTGTCTTCCATAGCCATTAATCCCAAACTTCTCATATTTGTTTGGTTGGGTTTTTTTCATATGACTATTACATATTGTTCTTTAAATGTCCACATATTGCTCTTTTAAAATGTCTCTGAAAATAAACCTAAAGAAAAGGTTCAAGGGATCTGAGTGTTGAATTACATTGACATCTTGGCCATGGACCTCAATATACCAAGCAAAAAGCAGTAAGAGAAAATGAGAAAGGCTGAACTGGAAATGCCACAGAATGTCCCATAAATAATGGAGCTGCATTAGCAGCATTGAGGGGGGAGAGGGGCTGGAGACAATGACAATGAAGTGGGGATAGTTATGAGTGGTCAGTAAGAAGAGGGGATCTCTTGCTGGGGGGTCAGTTGCATCATGTTCATTCTCACCATGCTGTAGAAAATTTGACAAAGAATGTCAGGGCATGAAAAAGTCAAAATAGCCACTTTAGTCAACGACTTCTTCACTGGGTGTGACAAGCAGCCACCTCCCCTCTCCACACAGCCTTTGCCACCCGCCCCATAGAGCACCTCATACCACACACATCTGCCAAAACCAGCCTCTGGTGAGAAATGCTTGTCACCATGTCTAAGTGCATCACTGACAGGGTCAAGAATTCTACCTCGAGGAGTGCAGGTAACAAACTGACAGGGGCCCCATTTCTGCTGCAGACAACCTTGGGAAAACAGTCAGGAAAATGTAAAAATGATCTCTGGAATGAAATCTTCTCGAAACACCCCCACAGAACAGCTGGCTCTTTTCCACCTTGCATGTTAATGCAGAAACATGAGTTTCTCAGACAGGGATGAAAGAAAAACACATGTCTTATATCACACAGGACCCCTGAGACAGTGACAGGGGTTAGGAGGATTTGAAGCAGGAAAGAAGATCTTTCTTCTCCTTTCCATTCCCATTAGCACTGAGCACCACACAGGAAGAAAGAGGTTTGATGTCTGAAGAGCCAAATGCTGTCCTTAGTTTTGCTGATGGAGATACAGGCCTGGGGGAAATATCTTACAAGTTGGCACCCTGGGAGGATGGAGTACCTCACTTGTCCTGCTTGGGTGGGTTAGAGACTCTTTCACACATTGCTTTCATTTGCATCAGGTAGAAGCAGAATTGAAGGTAGCACAGAGTCTGTAAAGAAATCAGATCTTTCTGAACTGTGAATTTTAATCCAGCTTTTGATAATAGTTCTGTGGTTTGCATGGGTCTAGGCTGTTGTGGTGCTCCCTCCTGGGACACTCTATGGATTTACTTCCTGGGCTCAGGAGGTGGGGAGTAGAGGCCTGCTTGAAGGGAAGGTCTACTCTGCCCTCACCTTAAGACTTCTACCTCTGCATTAAAACACACAATTGTGACAGATAAATTCTTTTAGAAATGCAGTTTAGTGGGAAAAGCTGCCCAGACAGCTCTGCCTCATCTGAAGCACTTGAGGAGTGGCTCCACCTGGGAGATGGGTCACTGATGAGGAGGCAGAGTTCAAAGGACAGGGTTTTCAGGTCCTGTCCTGTCACAGATGCCCTGGGTGACCTTTTGCATATTACTTAGCCACCTACAGTGTTTCATGTTCCCCAGCTGTTGCAACCAGGGTTGGTTATACCCAATTGTCTGTAGCTTCAGATGGTTATTAACCCCAGACAGTTGTAAGCATGGGAAAGTAGCAATGTCTCAGCTTCTTAGACTGTGCATGTTATAGACTGTGGTACTTCAGCAGCCAAAGCAAGATGCATGTGACCGTGGAAATGCTATTCTGAATGAGTTTTGGGCTTAATAAACACAGCAGTGATACTGCTCTGTGGAGTTTACAAACAAAAAATTCTATAAAATTTAGTAGCAGGGGGATAACACATGGCTCTCCCTTTCAGACAAGATGAATTTTTGCTGGGTCTCCTCTCTGACACAGATATCTCTTAATTGCAAAACAAGGCAGGAACATATTTTTCTCAAGGATTCATTAAAAACCCTTCTCCCTTTTCTGCCATACTACCAGAAAAAATTAAAATATGAAAAAATGTTGCAAACCAACAATCAAGAAAATTTCCCTATATATTAACTATTGTGGATAAACACCCTTTGATCCAAGAGATTAATCTCTTTCTCCAAGACTGATGGTACATAATATACTGGCCAGTATGAAATGTCTCTCCCACTCTTGAACTAGCTGTGACTCAATCAACACACCATGGCTTTCTCAGCAGCAAAAATGGCAGCAGATGGCATTTTATTGGTCCTTTTACACTTGAGAAGCAGCCCCTCTGTGACTAAATGTGTCTGTAAGGTCTCCCCCAAAATCTCTGCTCCTCAGGCAGTCCACACTTGGTCCTGTCTGTCATCCTGATGGTATGAGCATCCCGGGGTGGCAGGCAGCCCCATCTGGAGTGCAGATGAGGGATGCAGGAACAAGTGCAGATGCCACGGGATATTTAATCTTGCATGGCTTAATTTGGAAAGGTTTCATCAGGATGAGGGGTTGAAGACTGGACAATCTGCCCTATTTAAATCTATGTTTCAAAAAGGCATCATCTCTCCACTTCTTCCAAGGAGTGATTTGATCTGCAAGTACTTCAAGGGAGAGAGACTCCTGATATCAAAGGGCTTTCTAATCTGGCAGAAGAAGGCATTTATGGGAACCAGCTGCAGGCAGCTGAGGCCAGACAAATTCAGACTGAAAATCAAGGTGCACGTTTTCAACTGTGAAAGTAATTACACTGTAGGGCACATTACCTAGAAAGGCGGCAGCATCTCGGTTGCCAGCAGGCCTAAAATCAGGACCAGATGTTTTCCTGCAAGAGATGAAATCACCTAGCCAGGGACGGCAGGCTCAGGACAGGAATCCCATGGAGCCAGGCTGGAGAGCCACAGCCCCTGCTGCCACTGGCCTAACCACCCATGCTCCCTTCAGGAATGTGTTTTTCCTATGCATATATATATATATGTACGTATATGTGTATCTTCACACATACATCCCCAGCTGGTGTAGAGCAGCATCTCCCTGGTTAAAGGTCTGTACCACACTATTTATATACCCATTTCTGTCTTACTGCGCTGCACAAGCACCTGGCCTGAGATCAGGGGAAAAAATCTCCACAGCATCACCAGTGTTCAATCCAGCAATGGGACTGTGGCTGTGGGAAGAGCAGCTGGATGGCTGCTCACCTGGAAAGGGGGGGTGCCTGCCATCACCCACCCTCCCACTGCAGCCCCCAAGGCATCACTTTCTTCAGGCAGTGCTGCCTTGCAGCCCTTCGTGTGTCACCCGGAGCCTCCATTGAGAATCAGTGGATTGGGCAAAATCCTGTATTCACCCCTCCTTTCCCAACCCCCAGCAGCTTTCCTTGGCTGAGCTGCAGCACTGATCTCACAAAAAAAAAAAAAAAAGAAAGAGGGGGGGAAGGAAAAAAAAAAGAAAACCTCAACCCTCCATGCTGCCAACAACAGCAACAAACAGGACCTGGGCCTTATAATTGATGGCCTCAGTGGAGGGACCCTATACTTGTCTGGCTGCCTCCCTCACCCTCAGCCCCCTTCCCGCCCAAACCCCTGCTGTTGCAAGGTTTATCCTCCTCCATCTCCTCCCCTGCCCCTCCTCCTCCTCCTCCTCCCTACTCTTTTGGGTTTTTTTCCCAGTTAACAAGTGTG
>JANHGL010024469.1:0-11020 GCA_024611195.1 Ceyx melanurus | reverse complement strand
GGCCCTCGGGAATGGAGAGGGGGGAGGGGGAGCAAAGGTGCCCACTTAAATGCACATTTATAGCTGATGCCGAGTAAACAGTTGATTGCATCTGGGGTGGGGGGGAGGGCAAGGCAGTGCACGGGCACTGGCTCCAGGCTGCCGCGTTGGGACACGCCGAACTGCCACCTTTGCCATAGGAAACGCTGACACTGTTTTCATCTTTTTTTCTTTACGCATCCCAGTCCAAGGGGATAGCAAGGCCAGGCTGTTCGCTGTCGTGCCTGGGCTTCTTCTCACAGTAAATACAAATGCTGTGCAGAAAGCAGATCCTTTTAGCAAAACCCCAGTGTATTCCTGTAAGGAAAACTTTCAGCAGAGACATTTTGACTCCTCTTTCTGGCCCTGCTTTGTTTAATACAGTGCTGAGCCAAACTCCCTCCCTGTGCCTTGCAGCTGGAGTGTGTGCCCATGTTCTTTAAAGCCTCCCCCAGGCACCAAAAATGCTCTGGCGTTGGTTTTGTCTGAACCCTCTGGAGCAGTGTCCGGCTCTCCCCTCTCCGTGTTCCTCACAGGGCAGGCGGTGTGCGGGTGGCCAGGTGATGCTGCGGTGTGGGTGGGGAAGGGGTTTCCATTCCAGCTGCTCCTACCATCTGGGGAAATCAAAAGGAGGGGGTTGGATCAGCTGGTGGAATTAAAAAACGCAAAACTTGTTTCAGATGAGTTGTCTAATAGATTCAGCGCAAGGTAGATCGGCGGCTGTTTTTCCTTTGGAAAAAGAAACATTTTTTAATCTGCTATACAATGGAAAAGCCCCACGGGGGCTGATAAGTCTTGTCATTTAATTATCCTTTAGGCTTCTGTGTGTTGGTTAAAAACTCTCTTCATTTGGTTCTTCGCTGTATTGTCCTTGTCTATCTAGTGTGGCAGGGCGATAATTCCAAGGAGATGGAAGCGTGGAGGGGAGGAAGGGGCTGCTTGGCGGTGGGTGGGAGGGCAGGGGCTGCTTTCTGCCTCGACTTCTCCTGCTGTGCAATGGGAGAGAGGCTGGAAGGGTGTCCTGGGAGGAGAGGTCTGACAGGCTCTGGAGTGGGTCTGCATCAGTGCTGACCTCCTGACCGAGCACTCTGGGTATCTGATCCGGGTTCTTTGCCCTTCGTACCACTGTGCAGGGCTCTGTACAAAGCATGACTTGCACCAGGTTCTCCATGGAGACCACAGATGCCCTGGGGAGGACAAGCTTTCATCTTTGTGTTGAAAGGCCAAACAAATATCTGACCAGGCCTCAAGCTTTATTTGTATTAGGAGGTTGTGAGTACCCCTAAAAGGTAGCTTTGGTGAAAACCAGAGTTAGGCACCGAGATAAATCAATTTTTATTAACTAATTTGAAGGAAAGGGGACTAATCTTGTTATTTAAATCTTTTCTGAAGCATCACTGAAGTTCTCTGTTGTGGTTTGCGGTGTGTTTTCCTCATTCCCAGAGATAGGTTTGATTTTAAACATGTAATTTGTTCAGCAATTAAGCATCTCCTCTGCTCTGCATATGAGCATGTCACTGCTATTAATGTCACCGGGAGAGATAGAAGCCCGTGGGCAACAGAGTGTACCCCTTGATGTTTAATGTGGCCTAATCTCTGGTGGGGCTGCAGAAATGTAAATAGGGAGGCTGACAGAGTGATCCTTGAAAAATGAGCATCTGCACTCATGCCCTCAGGATCCGATCCAGAGGAGTTTGCAATCCTTGGTACTCCCGGGGGTGCAGGATTGGACCTTTGCTCTCTTCACTTAATGCCTGTGGAGGTTTATGGGACCCTGGCAGTGAGACACCCTGTGCAGCCCATTAACAGCTCTGTGCTTTGGCCACACATCCAGCACCCTTGAGGTATCTCATCTTACTTGGACCCTTTCTGCTCATAGTCAGGAGCTGAATTAATGAGCATTGGCTGCAGCAGGAGGAGGATGGTTCCTGGATTTATTTAAGCTCTTAAGGGTCCCGTGCAGAGATGGGCATCCCTTCTGCTGCTTGGGGTGAGAGCAGCAGCAGCAGCCTTGGCAGAGGGATGAGCTGGGGTGCAGGGACATGCCAGCAGCCAGTCTGGGAGATCTGTGTGGGATGGAAAGAGCTGGGAAAGAGGAAAAAAGGCACATCCACGACATCCCCACCCTCCTGCCTGTGCACGGCTGGCTGCCCAGCCCGCCAGCGGGAGCAGGGCAGGGAAAGCAAGAAGAGGACAGTTGCCAGTACCAGGTTTAGCACCCAGCCAAGGGCTTGTGCAATTAAGAGAGCTGCTCATCCTGGAGCATCACCCGGTCCGTGCTCGGCATGGGATGAGCAGGTTTACACGCTGTGGTCCAGCCAGCCCTTGGTGCTGCATCTCTTCTGGCACTGGAGGAGGGGACAGGAGTGCGTCCACTGTAGCTCAGACCCATCAGGCTGCGGGGAGGTGAAGGCCTTGGCCCCTCTACCTTTACAGCTAAATCAGCACTTGGTGTTTTGATCAGACAAAGGCTGTTGCTGGATACGTGGCATCTGTTAACAGACTACTGCTGTCATTAGCTGCAACCAGGCATCTGCTGCTCCAACCCAACACATAACAGATGCCAGTTTGGAAGGAGTGGGGGCAGGGAAACCCCGGAGCTCTAATATTTCACTTTTCCACCGATGGCCCTTCACAGTCAGCAGCAGGGCCGGTTGCATCCCGGCAACCACAGGGTTCGGGTGAAATCAGCCCCTCTTTCCATAAATACCTCTCCATGTTCCTGCCCCGAGCGCTTCCCCCCACGGCTCCGTCCACAGCACAAGCCAATTCCCTGCTCCTGTGGCTCCTTTACACGGCCACGTGCAAATCCCCAAGGTGCTTTAGGCGTGTGGTGCTCAGCGTGGTGCTGGCACAGCCAGGGAACTGGCATCACCCCTTGCCAGGCTGGGAGAAGCTGGGGCTGCAGGGAGCAGGAGGTGCCCTGAAGCCTTGGCTGTACACAGCCCCACAGCTTTTAGGGGAGATGTAAATCCTAATCCTAACAATAATAATACTAATAATGATGTATTATTAGTATATATATAGGGGAGGGTAAAGGGGCTTTGGATGTGCCCAACCTTCACTTTCTGTTTTTCTGAGCGTGTTCTGGGATGGATGAGGAGAAAAGAGGTGAAGTGCTTGTCCTGTGGGGCTTTTCCCCAAATGCCCTACAAATGGGAAGGCAAGGACCCTGTGCTGATGGGTAATGAGACAATATCAATGTGATGTGTTGTTAGTACCGTACCAAATAGGCTTTTAATTTTCTGGGGAGGTGTGGTGCGTCTCTGCAGTGCCAGCATCAATCATCGTCACGAGGTCCAGGTCCCGACTCTCCCAGGGGCTTTTCATTGTAAAGGATTCCCTCTGCCTCTGACTAGGGGCTGCTCTACCTCCGTGGCGATGCTTCTCGCAGACTAATTGCTGATTTGTTCTTCTTATGATGATAGAGCTCATGTCACCGCAAAACAGAACATTAGGATAAAGTCTTTAAAGTAGCCGTGCAGCTGGAAAACTAATTTACAGTCCCTTCTGGTGACATAAATAAATAAATAGTGGCATTGGTAGCAAGGACATTACTTGTGCCCACTGATGGTTGGAAAGGAATATGGTCCTTCTCTAGGATAGCTCTTCCTTTTCTCCCAGATCCTTGCAACCAACTTTTCTTTTGGTTTCCTCAGGGAACTGGGGGTGCTCAGGATATTTCTTCTTGTACCAGAGGGCAGAGGTTCTGCCCACAGAGATGGGAAAAGCCTTTCCTGCCTTCTATGCCCTGATCCTTGAGCCCCTCAGCCCCCAACCAGCTCCCCTTCCCCACTGTCAGTCATCCTTACTGAGACACATCTCTTCTGGCTCCCAAAGTGCAACAGAGAGAAGCTGTGGAAGGCACAGAGGATATTAAGGTGATGCTGTCATTGGGCTTTGGTGGTGATGGCCTCTGTCCTGAATGGGGACCTTTAGGAAGTTTGGTCCTGAAGCCTTTGGAGCCAAGACCCATTTCCCAAAATGTCTTGGCACGTACGAGCCAGTCCCTCAGAAAAGGAGGGTGTTTGGGCTCTGTGGTGATGCGGGCAGGGGGTTGGGAAGTACTGAAGCAGCCAGGGTGGAGCGGTGGGCACGCAGGAATTGTACAGCATCCCACATTTCTTCATGTCCCCTGAGAGCCTGACATCTTCCAAGTTATGCTGATGTCACCTCAGCTGCTGCACCCCCCAAAATGAGGAACATCTGGGAGTGGCTGCCAAGCATGAGGTGGCTCAGGAGGGTTTTGTTGCAGAGGGGCATAGGGGCAGTGGCTGCCAGCCCAGCTCTGGTACCCCTTGCCCTGGCTCTACATCCCCATCACCCTTTCCACTGGCACCAGGGACAAGAGCAATGCAGAGAGAGAAGGGAGAACATGGGGAAAATGTTTGTCTGAGAATCTAATTGGGGGTGGGGGGGAAAGGTCCCCGTTAAAAAAAGAAGGTGGCAAAGCGGTGTCTGCGGCCCCTTCCCCAGATGCAATCCCACTCCTGTAATTTCTGGGGGAATTGGTTCATCTTGGGTGCAGATATATTTGTGTCAAGGTGCAGCTGCACAGATAGCCTGACTCTATGCATAGTAAGAGGCTTTCAGAGAAAGAGGTTATGCCCAGAGCAAGGCCTTATCAGAGCAAGCTGCCTGCCATTTATCTGGTTCCCTATCAAATATGAAAACAGGCCTCAATCTGCTGCTTCTATTTTCCTTGTGAAGGCTACGGGTGGAATAATAATTTAGTCCAGGGTTGGGGATTTTTTTTTTTTTGTTGTTTCCTACTCTAACCTTCCGCCAAACTCTGCTCTCCCCAACTTCCCCAGGCACCTCAGCAGTGGCCGCTCTGGGGCATCCGTCGGGCTGGCTCCAGCATGGCATTAGGTGCTGGTGTCTGAAATCCTAAACCTCTGGGCCGGGAGAGCTGTGTGTGCAGGAAGGGGTTTTGCACCAGCCCTTACGTGCAGGGCTAGTGGAATATCCATCATTTGCTGTAATTATTCATTATTTGTATTACAGTAGCCCCTAGAGGCCTCACCAGGTCTGGGGCTGGGTCCCTGTGTGATGGAGTGGGAATGGACACAGCCCTCACTGCCCCATGGTGGGAATGTCCCAAGGATGGGACAGGTGCTGACCTCCAGGCTGCACCCAACCCCTCTATGCACCCAGCGCTTCGCAAAGGAGCTGCTTGCTTCAGGCCGAAGCTGGACAGGTCCATGTAGCCATCCTAAAGCACAGGGTGTCACCACCAGGTGCTGGAGGTGGGAGGGATGGAGCCATGCAGGACCTGCCCGAGTGGCATAGGACCTGCAGGGCAGAGCCTGGTGCATATTCCCTGGAGACATGGGGATGTTCCTGGGCTCCCCATCGTCTCTGGCCATGCCAAACCATCTTCACCATGCCCTGGACCCTCATCTAGAAAGTGTGGCCAGCAGGACTAGAGCAGGGAGAGAGGGGCCTGGAGTGTGTCCAGAGAAGGGCAGTGGAGCTGGGGAAGAGTCTGGAGTACAGGTGTGGTGAGGAGCAGCTGAGGGACCTGGACTTGTTCAGCCTGGAGCAAAGAAGGCTCAGAGGAGACCTTCTAGCTCTCAACAGCTCCCTGATAGGAGGTTGGAGCAGGGGTAATCAGGCTCTGCTCCCAAGGAATAAGTGAAAGAACAAAGGGAAACAGTCTCAAGTTGCAGAGGAGGTTTAGGTTGGAGCTGAGGAACAATTTATTCTCCTCCACGGTTGTCCAGGCTTGTCCCAGGCTGTCCGGGGCAGTGGTAGACTCCCCGTGATCCCTGGAGGGTTTTCCAAGCCATGGAGATGGGGTGCTGAGGGACATGGGTTAGTGGTGCCCTGGCAGTGCTGAGGGAGCGGTTGGACTTGATCTTAAAGGTCTCTTCCAATCAAAACAGTTCTATGATTCTGTGACGATCTCATTCTCCTTCCCCATAAGCTCCTGCCACCTCAAGATAGCTTATGCTATGTAACACAAACCCAGCTTGCCCAGCAGAGGACAGGAGGCTCAGTGACCTTGGAGGTGTTGGATGTGAGCAGCCCCCCGACCCCAGGTCTGCAACAGCTACAATTAGCTGGGGGAGAGGAAAGCCACAGCACTAAGCCCCAGCCCTGTGTTGTCTCCCTCCCTCTCCTCCTTCTCTCTCTCCCTCCCTCTGCCATCGTCCTGCAGGGCCTCCCCGCTGCCATAATAAGGCCTGAAAAGCCACTGCTTACATTTTTAATTCCATATCTGTGTCTAACTGCTGATGCTAAACTCCGATCCCACAGCTTCTGAGGGCAATGCGATCCACATGTTAATATTTTAAGCCAGCCACTAATATTTTTATGTGGGAAATCGAGATTTTCTATGGTTGCTGGATGAGCAGGCCATTTCTCCACGCTGGAGTGTGAAAACTGTAGCTGGGGAAAACATTATTTTACATATTTGTATTTCTCGGGGCTGCCGCCCAGCGCCGGGAGCAGCAGCTGCTGTCTGGGTCACCCTGTGCTGAGGGGGTCCCCCAGACCCCCGGTGAAATGATAGCAAGCAGGGGGTGCTGGCTCTGCTGGGGGTCCCCATGGCCCTGTGTCACCCTGTCCCCCCCTGCCACACGCTTGGCATGGGCAGCTGCGGGATGGGATCGTGCCCTGCAAACCCCCCTTCAGCGGCCGCTGTCTGGTCGGGTTTTTTTATGTCTTTATTCTCAAAGTGTTTCTTTCTCACCAGACTTTCCTTATTCTTGCAGCAGAACGCTTTGTAGTTTTAAATACTCGAGAGCAGAAACCTATTTATAAAACTCAGGCTCCTCTTGACAGGTGGCAAACCCAATCTGACCAGCTAGTTAGGAAGTTGAGGGAGGTGGGCAGTGCTCTGGTCACCCGGCTGCCACCCGAGCCGGTGGCTGGAGTAGCAGACAGTCCATCTGGTGCAAGGAGCTGATGTGAGAGGCAGTGTCTCTTCCCAATGGCTGCTCATAAATCACATTTATGGGCTGCAGTCACGGTCCAGGCAGTGCTGGCTGGACAGAGTGTTTGGCAGCACCGCGGCCAGGGTCATGGGCGGCTGTAAATTGTCACCCAAACACAGGGAAACCAAAGCTGCTCCAGAGTCAGCACCTGGACATAGGGCACGGACACACACGGAGCTGTGCACACTCATCCACAGAGCTGTGCACGGACACACGCAGAGCTGTTCACGCTCACCCACAGAGCTGTGCATGGACACACATGGAGCTATGCACAGACATACAGAGCTGTGCATAGACACACAGGGAGCAGTGCACACTCACACACGTGCTTGTCCCCTCGCCAGAGCCCTAAACCTCCGCTGACAAGCAGGCAGACGGTGGCAAAGCTTAAATGAACTGCAGACAAGTGTCCGTGTCCCCAGCCTAATCACTCAATCTCCACGGCTGCTGACATGCTGCGTTATCAAAATCTGTGGAAGTGCACACTGGGGCTGGGCTTTGGAGCTTAGCGACGTCTTTGGCAGCTCAACATTTAACCCCAAACCTCGCCTGTGCTTCCCTGCCATGCTCTGCATGTCAGGATCCGGGGGCTTCATGAGATGGGGCAGTGGTGCTGGCCTGGCAACACAGATCAAAGCCTTTCTCCAGCTCATCAGTGGCTGGAAATGGATCTTGGGGGCCCATGAGTGGCCAAAGCTGGTGACATTGCCCTGGCTGGTCCCCTGTGCTGTCCCACTGTGAGGACTTGTGGGGGATGTGCCCAGAGCTTGTCTTGCCAATAGCTGCAAACCTGGGGAAAAGAGAAGTGGAAATGAGGGAATCTCCAAAGAGCTTTACCCAGAATACACATACATATGAGATTTATTTTTTTTTCTCAGTCACAAAAGTTCAATAAACTGGAACTTACAGTGCCAGAGGAGACAGGAGACTGAGCTCACTCCCTTTGGGCATCCTCCCTCCTTGCCACCCACCTCCATTGACCTGTTCCTTGGACTTGAAGTAGGATGACAAAATATTTTAGAATAAAAAGAAGAATGCTCTCCACTGCTTAAACTAGCCTCTCTCTGCTGCTAAAAATTGAAAGCATTCTTGGGGTTTAAGCAGATTACAGATGAAGGTGGATAAATATTGAGGCAGATGCATCTCAGTATCTTCCCAGTAGTTAAATGTGCATTTTGTATGTATGGACTTTAACGAGTGCTCAGAGATTTTGACCCGCTGGTATAGATTACTGTGAGAGAACCTGCCAGGCCCACATCATTGTTTAAGACAAGTCCATGATGCAAATTGGCAGACAAAGCAGTGAGCAGTCAATACAGATTAGAATTAAGTCTCTCGTGTTGTCCACAACCAGGGGCCCTGCATCGATCGCATCGCGAACGCCAGAAACCTGGGCTCTGCCCAAAGTGGCGGGGAGGGAGCAGCAGCCCATGCCCAGCTGGGAAGGTGCCACTGCTTGACTCTCCCTCCTGGTGCCAGCCCTTGGCATCTGCAGAACCTTGCCCCCAGCCAGGCAGGTAGGGCTGGTGCTGGGTTATATAAAAAGGCACCTTAGGAAATCCCAGAAAGGGAGTGCAGAGGGGGTCAGAGATCTGGTTTAAAGATTAAAGACACATCTAAGCATGTCCTGCACTTGGCCTCTGCCAGCCAGATGAGAGCTGGCAGAAACATCCACCAGTATTTTCCTCCCTGTTTCCATCGCTTTCCAAGACGGCCTCAATCACACCATGCTTTGCCTTTTCCACCAGCATCCATATCAGTGGGATTTTTGCCTTCACAGGCAGGGGGAATAAGGTTTGTTTGTGTGGACCCCCACCCAAAGGTGCTTGGAGGGCGTCCACGTGTCGCTGCCAGTACAGGAGGGGTTTGCTGTGCCCACGCCCAGCAGTGAGGGGGGACCAAACCTTCACCAGGGAGCATCTCCACTGTAACAGCCACTCTGGGGGCTTCAATTAGCAGCCAGCCCACAGGGAGACACACACGCACCAAAAAAACTGCTGGAATGCTTGAGAATAATGAGTGTATTCATGAAAATCAAAGTTTGCACCTTGTGATTTGTCTCGGAGAATGAAAGGCTATTTTTGTCGGGTCCCTCTTTTCCCCTGAGTACTTTGCCTGGCTACAATTTCAGCTGCAGTTCAGCACCTATCTCTTATTGCATGGCCAGCTGAAGGAGCAGCAAATATACCGTGTGCTGGGACACCCCGACTGCTGGACCAGATTTAGGCTCTTCCAAGACTGCAGACAGTGCTTGATGTTCCTGGGAACACAGCTAGGGACGTGACATCAGGCAGAGCTGTTTTGCAGGGAAGGAGGCAAAGGGATTGAGTTTAATGATTTCTTGTTCCGCTCCCGCGGAGGATCTGTGGTGTCTCGTCGCGCCGCGATAGCAGATTTCCTTCTGCTGCAGAATTACTCCAGAAATGCAAATTTCTCTATCAGTCAGGATCCAGAGCGGCAGGCGGCAGCCCTGAGTGACCCCCAGCCCTCCTGCTCATGCTCTCAACCTCTGGTGTGTTTTCTCCTCAAAATAATTTATTAGATAGAGGCTGCAAGAAATAATCTGTCTTATTTTATTTTTTCTTTCCATATGCGTTCTCATGCAAATGAATTCCTGCTAACTTTTATTTTCCTTATTTCCCAATTGTCATGCAAAACTCATCTCTCTAAACTGTATCTCCTCTTGACTTCTTTCTTCTCCCTGAGGAAATTCCCTCTATTATGGCCAAGGGCAAAGCTTGGGTGCGTTGTTGCAAGGCATGTTTCAGCAAAAGGCCACGAACCTTTCTCACCCCAGCAGGCTTGGTGGAGGCGAGGGCACTCACCCCCTGCTCACTGAGAAAATGGGGGGCTGAAGAGGTGAAAAGACTTGCACAAATCTCTAGGGGGGGAAGGAGCTACACAGGAGCCAGGTCAGGTCCAACCTGACAGCAGTGTTAAGCTCCAGACTTGGACTCTGCCAGACATCTGGGCTTAAACCAGTGGGGGGGGGTTCGGTTCTGGCAGAGCAGAGCTTAAATTACGGACTCTGTTCCACAGTCTCCCATGGTGGAGTTGGCCACTGGGCCACCCCTGCTCAGCACCAGCCAGGGCACTAATCGGAGACTTGATTTTCCCAGCCTGGATGTGCAGCTGGTGCTGGTCCTGGCCACAAAGCCTCATCCTTCACATGGAGGTTTGACCATGCAAAGGGTGTGAGCGGTGTTAGAACAGGTGTGTGGCACAGAAAGGTTTGGGGATGGAAGTGGAAGATACAAAATCTCTTTCCTATTTCACAAAAACAATCTCAGAGAATCACAGAATCAGAGAATGTTAGGGGTTGGAAGGGACCTGGAAAGAACATCGAGTCCAACCTCCCTTCCAGAGCAGGGTCACCCAGATCAGGTCACACAGGAATAGATCCAGGTGAGTTTTGAATGTCTCCAGAGAAGGAGACTCCACAGCCTCCCTGTGCAGCCTGGGCCAGTCTCTGTCACTGTCACCATGAAAAGTTTCTCCTTATGCTTACCTGGAATCTCCTGTGTTCCAGCTGCATTCGTTGCCCCTTGTCCATCATTTGGACATCACTGAGCAGAGCCTGTACTGTTTCTGTTATTTTCAATCTGTATTGTATCTTTTAACTGTTTTTTTCCCCCCTGTGAGATATTCCTGTCGCTTGGGATTGGGAAGCTCCTATTTTCACTGGGGGACACTCACCTCTGTCTGGGGAAGTGAAGCAGCCCTCCCTGCCTCTTCTGCATGCCGGGTTTTCCCTGCGCACCCCCTCTGGGAGAAAGCTACTTGTCTGGGGTGTTAAAAAGGTGGAAAAAAAGATCACAACTGGCAATATTGTGCATGTAGAGCTAAATCTTGGGCTGCTGCCGAAGAGCCCCCCGGCAGCACGGTGCCCTTTGTTCGTGCTCCCTCGCCCTGTGGAGCCTCCCTGCCTCCCCTCTCCCAGGCAAGCCTTTGAATTTTTATGCCGGTGCCTTTCTTTGCATTGACCAGAGTTTATCACATATCTCTGGTTGGGCTCCTGCCTAGCTTAGCATAAGACAAAAATGGGGGGGGTGGGGGGGGGG
>JANHGL010024465.1:59466-93818 GCA_024611195.1 Ceyx melanurus | reverse complement strand
TGCCCCCTCCTCCAAAAAAGTCAGATAAAATGGAGCATGAGGAATTTCAGTAGATCTCCTTGTGGTGCAGTAGATGCACCTCTAGGTATGCAATTAAGGCTAAGGATCTAATAACTGAAGTGACTATTAGTCTGTTTTGTGCAACCAAAAAGGGGGTACGTTCACTTTTAATTGTGTGTGGTAGCAACAAATAAGGATGGAGAGTGTGTGTGTGTTTGGGATAAGGGGGAGGTCTGGCATATGTGGCTGGTATCTCTTGCAATAACATATCTGAATGTAAGAAAGAAATTGTGGAGAGAGCAGTTGCACAATGTACACTCCTGTTTTGGTGCTCTAGGTGACTATATTGCTAAACATATCTTGGGTGCTATACGATAGGAACAATCTGATTGCATTTTGCATTTAGAATTTGTTGACTTTGAAGAGATCAATAAGGCAACTGTTTATTTTAGATGCATATAATTTGCCCTGAGAAATGTTTTAAGGAGGAGAGCGAGCAAGAGCGCAACATTTTTTTTTTCTTTTTTTTTTTTTCTAGAGCTGTTGGAGCGAATGTGATTGCCAGATGGGAGATTTCCCTCTGTGATGTTAAAGCTGTAATATATATTCAGAGCAGATTGGACTGCTGCTTGTGATGAGGAGGATATTACATTTATAAATTTTAAATCGGGAATCGGACAGTATGCTGAGAGCTGAAATTGGATGGTGTGGATGGTTTGGACTGTTAAATGTGATTCCCAGATAATAATAATAATTATTATAGTAGCAGTAATATATATATATGAGATAAATATGATACTATTAGGCAGCTGTATATCTTCTATGGCACTTAAGTATATATTTCCAAAAAATGGTTTCTCCTCTTTTCTGCCTTCCCTAAAACATTAGGGATTGGAGATGGTTGGGTGGGGGGTTTAAAATACTACTGTTAGGAGAAATCAAATGTAGTCAGTCAGATTCCTGTTTGAGGAAAAGTTTTGCTACAATTCTTGTTGCGAATGCATCTCTTCCTGTGTTTTTGTTTTGCCCATATATGTGGCCTGACAGTGCCACAATCCTGAAACGCTGGAAAGTGGGAACTAGTCACACTCGAGCAGCTCTGCTGTTGCAAATTAAAAGTGTGTTGTGGTCAGGAAATGAAAGCTACAATGTCTCTTTTGAACAAGTCGTTTATCAAGAGAAACATCTATCAAGCAGTGACTTGTCACATTGATCCTCTAAAAGTTAGGTCCGAAGTGGAAGCTGCTTTGATGTTTTTGATCCCATACTTATAAAATTGAAAAAGCTGGAAACAGTAGGACCGATTTGCACTTAAAAATTACTCTGCTCTGAGTGTGACAAAATAATCAAGTATCTGTGATACAGAGCTGGTAATCCAAGGGGGTATTGGATCTTTTGCCTAATTGTTATTTTTGCATCGAAACTTAGGCTTTGCTTCACAGGCGTCTCCTTTCATACTTTTAAAGATTCTGTATGCCTGTGCATTATTTCATTTGAGATTTCTTTTTTTCCTCTTTAGGAAGACATCTGTTGCTTCCAAATTGAACATTTTGCCTTTGTTTTTGTGATGGTATTTAGAGTTCAGCTTGAGAAGGCAATTTCAGCTTTTTTTTTTTTCCCTGCATCTCATTCGTGTTTCTTCTCTATTTGCAATGTCAGTTTCCATCTCTCCTCCCCATGAAACAAAGTTTCTCTTGCTGCCAAAGTAATGTTTATTGCAAGTAAGGAACATTTGAAGATATCTGTTTGCACAGCTTGAAACATGTTAAGAGTCTTGTTAAGTGTGTCTTCCCCTTCTCATCCTCTTTTTGTTTCCATTTTTTATTTAAGAAACACACTTTCATTCTCAAGAGAAACACAGTGCATTTCAAATTTAATACAGAGTTGAGATTTCAAGAAAAAAACCCAAACCAAAACTAAGTCTAAAGTGATCTTTTATCTCTAATTATTTTCAACTATTTGAACCACTTAACAACTTTGTAGAAAGTTTTTAATTTTGCATGGTTTGTGTTTGAATTATCAAGGAATCCCTTCAATGAAACAGGGGTTTGGTGCTTGTTTGTTGTTAGGTTTTTTTCTTTTCCTTTCTTTTTCTTTTCTTGTTGGCTAAAGTATGAGCAAAATCTTCCTTAAAGCAAGATGCTCTGACTTCTTCAGTGTCATTAATGAGACTAATACTGCTTATGGATACTTGCTAGGGACCCATTTACAAATAGACAGCAAACAGCAGCGTGGTGAGAGTTTTGATGAGTGTTATACTTGCTAATTAATCATGTTTGAAATGAAGGAATCATAGTAATAAAGGCTCATTGTTTGATGTTTGTAACAGGATGTGACTCCTACACGAATCTGGAGGGTTTGGAGTTTTCTCTCCCCTTCATAATAGGATATTTTCAGTACTTGTTTTTATTTATTGTAATATCTGTGCAAACACAGGGATATTTTCTTCCCTTATTCTAGCAGTATTTTAGGAAAAAAAAAAAATCTTCATCATCCAGTTAATGGGGAAAAATGACAGTCATGTCTTTAGCTGTTCTTTGAGACTTTTAAAAATTATTCTTATTTAAGCCGAGACCATTTTTTTTTCTTGATATAAAAATCCTGCTGCTTTTATTCTTGCAATAGGTAAAATGACACTTCATGAACTTTTGTGCCCTACTTGCTTACATGTATGTGGGAAGGGATAGCAACTAAAAATATATTCCAGAATAGTTTGTATACTATATATAAAACACTTGGATGGCATTTTTGTTTCCATGTTTTGATTTTTAATATGCCTCTTACCAGTTGTGTAATCTTTGTTTTATTGTTCACCTTAAAATTAGTAACTACTAGATATGATGTAGAGAGATGTGATAATCTCTTTCAGACTGCGAAGCTTTAGTTTCAACATTTAATTAATTGAGTGTATGTTATGCTTCATGAACAAGGTTCGAAATCTACTTTTTTGGGGAGTGTTTTTAGATGCTCTTGTCCTTTTTTAAAAATAAAATTCCTAGATGAAAATTAGTCTGTTACATTCCTGTCAATACATTTGTTCAATTGATGCATACAAGAAGCGTTGAATATAATGACTGGTCTTCCTGTAGTTTTAATCATCCATTAATAGGCTTATCTGCTTGTTAGGAGTGGGTTTAATGGTACAAAATCAGCATGAGATCTGTGTATATGAAACATTTTTATGTTGTTTATAACAGACTGAGTTTTGATCTAGCATTCCCAGATCTAATAATAGAAATATTTGGCTCTATGCCCTCAATCAATATATCCCTTAAGAGAACAAACTTCACTTAATACTTTCATAAAGTGCCAGATGTATTGATACTGAGTTGATAAATTTAATTACTGTGGTTTTACATCGATTCATTGATCTTATGATTGGAGGAAATTGATCTGCAGACATTTCTGAAGTATTGAGGAATATTGTATGTCAATAAAGCTTGATTAATTGATCAATCAGCACTTTTTTTCTTCTCCTGAGTCATTGACAGGAAAAGGCATAAAAATAACTGTAAAAAGAATTTGGGATAATCTGATTAGAATTTCTCATGTGTTATTAGCAGAGCAGATGACAAGCAAAGCACTGTGCAGGTGGGGGGAAAAAAAAATCAACTTTGAAGTGGAATTGTGCATACTGGGTCCAATCCTTACCTGGAGTAAAAATGTTTACCTTTAAAGAGCTACGGTAATTTACAGGTCCTGGAATCTGGCACACTCTGGCTTGCTTTTTTTCCTTTTTATTTTTGCATGTGGCTTCTTCTTTTATTTTTAGTATAGTTCTTTGGCTTATTGGAAGCTGTTTTCAATCAGATATTATGGTTAACAAAATGTGGAATTTTGGATAAACATCTGATCCAAAATGAACAGTATAGTTATACCAGTAATTTGAAGAACTGTGAATTCAGGGTTGCAAATCCCTGATATTGTTGTAGAGTATTAAACTCTTGCTGCTAGAGATGCTATCCTCTAAGTGAAAACTTATCTTCCTTATGGGAAAGATCACTTCATAGAAATCTAGGCTGGGAGAAGCCCTGGAGTTGGTTATTTTGGATTTTGTTTGTTTTGATGTTTGATATTTTTTTCCTAAAATAATAACAAAATATTTCCAACACATAAAATTAGTTATCGGGATATTTTCCAGGTGAAAAACCTTACTGAAGTACTTGGCTTCATTTCTGTGAGGCATGTGACCTTTTCACCCTATGTCAATGATATTTTTATAGAGTGTGTGAGAAATGAGTGTAAAGAAAATTCTTCGAGATCATTTAAATTATTTTTTTTTAATGAAAAAGAAAAAAGAAATCTCAAAACAAATACACATCTCCCTTAGTGAAACTGTTTTTCTTTAAAGGATGATAGCTTATATAGAAGAAAAGAGAAAATCCACTTGCAATATGTTACCATAGGTTCGACAAATACAATCTTATCCTTCAAGGAGCAGTGAGTCCTAGACTGTAATGGAGGTCAAAGGAAATCTAAGGCTTTCAGTCCTTTAATAGTTGTACCTGCCACCCCCTTGATCAGCATGTTAAAGAGAATGTGTGTGTATATGTATTGTGTTTCGTATAAGATAATTTGTATTTGCAGCAACCTAGTAAATACACGTGGACTTCACTACAATTGTTTCTAAATACCTGTTGATGTTGTTCTTGCTGTATGACAAGTGAGAGTAAAATGAAAAGAGAAATAGTTGGTCAGTCTTGGTTACCAACGTCTTGAGAAACTGGGAGGAAGATCAGACTTTGACGGGTCAGTTTGGGAATGGGAAGAATACTAGGCAGTGTTGCAGTAAAGCAGTGCTGGTTAAGATCATGGGGAGATGTCTGCAGTAATGAAAATGTGGAGTCTGCTTCCCTTTTGCTGGGTTGTAGTGCTATGAGGTATCGGCACACAGCGTGCTATCAACAATATTGTATGTTCCTATAGAGCTAGTAACAGTACCTCTCAAACATACAATAATACTGAACTCTCTGTTTAATCATATAAGCAACACTTCTTACTACAATGGCTATTGTATTTGTACAATAGAAAGAACAGCTATGTGTTATTATATTTAAATAATGGAGTAAAACTTTGTTCTTTACACTGCTTTCCTGCATATGAAAAAAAATGTTTCATCTGTTTCAGCTATAATTAAAAATACTGCAACTACAGATGACTGTCGTGTAGCTGGCAGTTGTTTTTATATTTTTTTATTACTCTATTAAGTGTGTGGTCTGATGTGCGATGAACACTGAAATAGCAATTACCAGTCATATTATTTAACTGTTAGTGGGCAAGTATTTTTCAGTTCTTTTAAAATATGGTGCAGCTACTGTTGTATGTTGTTAGTTAAATTTGAAGTATCATGGAAGTGATGTAGACAAAAATGCTGAGATTATTTTGATGCAGTAGCAAACTTTGTTGATGCAAATCCGTTTCTGCTTCGGGTTCCTTGAAATCACATACTGCTTGGACTTTTTGTCTGTTTTTAACCCTTTCATATTGTACTTCTAATGTGTTGTGTAGTCTTTGTTAAAACATACGGTTCATTTTCTGTATATGAATTACATAAGGTTCATTTTCTGTATATAAATTACTCATTGTATGAAGTATGCCACAATTTATTTTGTGAGATATAGAAATGTGTGCATGTGTCAAGCTGTTTATAGATTGGTGATGATAAATTGGTTTCAGTAATCTCTATCTTATTTGCATTAATACTCTAGCAGTAAAAGCATACTGTGGTCAAGCTTCATGATCTGAGATAGCTGTCTCACATCTAATTAAGCAGGGTCTGAATGAATGATTCTTTGGTATGGGTCATAATTAAACTTTTTGTTTCTTGTCTTCAGTATGATAAAGTACTTAAGGGACACAAATGCAAGTTTGTGTAACTCCTGCTAATCTGAATGGAATTTGAAAATTAATATTGAGAGGAGATGGGAGAAGGGGCTGGACCTGATAGGTCGGGTGTTTGTGGCAGGAATGTATCTTCATGCTCTCATTCGAGGTTGGGGTTTTTTTGTGTCTGATTTAGAACAACTGCTGTTTGCCTTTTAATACATTAGAAAAAACATCTCTATTTTTCTCTGAGAGGTTTTCCCCCTTCTGTCTCCTCCATTCACGCATACAAGCAAGTCATTAATAAAAAAGCACTTATACAGTGAGCTTGAATTATTACTTAATAAAACTATGAGAACTGTAGTGCTGCAAAGATATTCCTAGACAGTACAACAGATGTTACTGTGTGTACATTTCTTCTAGAGGCATGGTGAGGGGAAGAACCAACAACTACTTTGTATTACTGAGTGACAGCAGAGGGTGGATGCGAGTGATGAAATTATGCGCAGAAATTATTAAGCCCTGACAATAGTATCAATATTGATATTAAAAAATATTAACTAATAGCCTTCTTTCTGTGATAGCGGTGTTTTTATATGAAAAATAGCTATTTATATACGTTACAGCTCTGTGTGGTCAAGTTGAAAGTATGAACTTGCTCATCATAGATTCTCCGAAAGTGCAGGTTAAAGTCCTTTGTCTTCTTTAGACCTATCTGATTACTTTAGCCTCCTGTGTTGATATAGAGAAAGAAACAGCTAGATTCTATGCTGGAAGAATAAGGTTTGCAAGCACTGACTGATAGAAGATATCCCATTGTGATACCTAAACCAAATTTTAAAAAATCAAGCATCCTTTTCAAGTGAAACTTGAGAAACACAGAAAGGAACAGCAAAGATGTATCTGAACACACTTGAAGGTGCACCATTTACTTTCAAAAGAGATCTTTCCCATCACTCATGGATAGCTCCACCATGAAGAGCAATATCAAAAGATCTCAGAAAAGTAACTCTTCTTTTATGTCTTTGGGGACTCAGATGCTTACAAGATTGTTTCTGAGAAGGAAAAGAATTGATCCTATTTTCTGTCCCTTGTTGTTGGCATTTGTGGAACACATCACTATATACAGTATTGTAGGAATACTCTCGGTGTATGAATTCAATTCTCTTGCTCTTGCAGCCCTAAAAAGAATTGTGCAGTGTTGCTGTATGCAAACTCATTTTGGACAATAGATTTTTATTAATTCTTTCTAACACTAGAAAATGGTTTTATTTAAAATACATATGGAGTTTGCTGAACATCTTTAAATGCATTTAATAGGTCATCTGTGTGATTAAAATAGAAAAGTTAAAATTAAAATAGTGTGTATTGTTCTTTAAGAAAGTAATATAGGTTTAAAGTCACCTGTGATAATTTGTGAATTGGGCATCCCCATTCAGTCAGATAATTGCTGGGTTTAAACTAGAAAGATTCAGTTATTTTTAATATGGAAGGAGAGTAAATTTGCTAACTCTTCTGCCGAATGTACACTTCATTTACAAAATTAAGGTGTTTTGTGTTTACTAGTGTTATCTGCAGCTTTGTATTAAATACATGTCGGTGTTGGTGCTGTATTGAACATACAACGAATAGGCAGATACTCTATTTTAACGATTGCAATTTTTTAGGCCTTTTTAGAATTTCAGGTAATTCTTTAGTTCTTACTCTTTGCCTTGGGTAAAAGCTGAAGTAAATATATTTTGGAAACTGTTCAGGCAACAATTAACCTTTTTAAATAATTGATTTTCATTTTATTCTTTGGTTTTAATCAACTTAATTTAATTTCATATTCTTGTCCTGTGTAGGTGTTCTTTATGCTGCAACACTGGTGTATTTTTCCACCTCCAGTTTAAAAATTTTAGCAGTAACATGAATTTATTGATGCCATGGTAGTCCTGTTGAGAAATTTAATCTGTTATTCAGCTTAACGTTTGTGTTGGTAGAGAGCTGAAGCTGAAATGTAGTAAATCCTATGTAATGAGGGGTATGAAGCACTTCTTGTTATTTGGCCCCTAGCATTTGTTAGTGGAACAGTCATCTCAAAGGCACAGCTTAATATGCAGAGAATATCTTTGTTGAGACACATAAGTAACTTTAAGAACCATTTCTTTCAGGCATAAAAAAAAAAAAAATACATTTTAAAGTTAGATGTAGGTAAAATATATCTTACCATGTGCTTACAGGGACTGTGAATTACCAGCACCTTAATGAATGATATTTTTAAAGTTTTCAGTAGTTAAAAATGTTCACAGAGTTGTAATGTGATATTTCTTCCATCACCACACAGATTACCCATATGGTAGAGAATAGACAGCCTGACAGTAGCATTCATTTGGAGTGGTAATTGTCACCACTAACTAAGGAAAAATGTTTTGTTATTGAGCAATTAGCAAACATTGTCTTCGGCCTCCCCCCCCCCCCCCGGCAAATGTCAGATGTTTAGAGAGAGAAGTCGTTGCTTTCATTCATAACAGGCAAGTCAGTTTGGGCTAAAGTTACTGCTCCTTTCTGTTTCGGAGTTGTTACAACAGCTGCAGTTCGACGTGAAGGCTCTGAGTGGCTGAGATAACATCATGAATAGTATTGCATCTCAGCAAGTGTAATTCAGGTTTCCACTTTTGGGTGCTCAGTTATCAGAGGTGCTGAGTTGTTGCAATTTATTGCAATTACCCATACTTCGCGTATGCAGCTGTGCAACAGATCTTAGAAGCAAGGTGATGGATGTTATGAGGAATTTCCTCAGAAAAGGGAAGGCATTGGTTTCATTTGTACTTCTTAAATCATATAATCTCTTGAGGCATTAATTTATTTTTTCTTTTTGGTTGTAAGAACACATTTTAAATTAATCAGGATGAAAATACGTGTGTAAAGTTGTAATGAATGACTCGTGTGATTTTTGGATGAAGGAAACTTTAAGCACAGTTTCTTACTGCGTAAATGTTCCAAAAAGCAGAGTAGATGATGCTGTTCTAATTGCAAAATCGCCCTTAGTTACCTTCTCCCTCCTTCTGATCTTCTCCCTACCTTCTCCCCCACACCCCTCCCCTTGGCTTTCTTAAACAATTATGAGCATTGTTCTCCTTAATGGTACATAGTTACTATAAAAGATAGATGTCCTCAAAGAGTTTCTAATAATAATCAGAAGGGCTTAGATTAAACTGGTTTTGTGTAGAAATCTTTCAGTGTGAACAAGTACACCTAAAATCTTGAGAGAGATATTTACAGGAGCTGAGGCTATTTACAGAGGACTAACCCAATTTTGTGTCTGTGCTTGTGTGTGGGAAGAGAGGAGCAGAGGCATATGTTTGTATGTGTCTACATTTTTGTCCACCTGTTTTAAAGACTTGAGAAGAAAATTTATATTTTTTAGTACTGATTTCTATTTTTCTTTCTGATAATGGAATATGTTTTAAAATCACAACTACTAATTAGCTTCTGTATTTACAGAGGAAAGCTTGCATCCCTTCAAATGTCTTCCAGCTGTGCCCCTCTTTCTCTCTGGCTTTTTCCCCCCACACCCTGTCCTTTTTTTATCTCCCTCTATAAGGTTTATTACATTATGTTGTTGCTATCTTCCTTGCTCAGAAGTTCTGAAGGGAAGTAAATGAAAGTGCTAAATATAGTAACAGATAATAATTGTTACTTTAAAGAGTTGTCACTATATTGGCTAGGAAAAATATATTTTTTTAACAGGTACTAGATCAGCAAGGCCATGCAATGAACAGAGCAAAATACTTTAACTTATGGATTGAAAAATATATATACCATTTAAATGCAAACAAGCTCCCTGATCTCCCACATATTTTTGGGGTTTGGCAAACAAAAGCTTGCTTGTGTATGGTCCAAATTCCCCTGGGCCTCAATTTGCAATACCATTTTTTAAGCCTTGCTGATATAAACCCTTTGCAGAGAAATAAAAGCTCTCTGTCCTGGCTTTTCAAAGCTTTCCTGTGCCCCCTTTTCTCTGCCTACCCACGTCACCCAACCCTCCCACCCTGTTTCCATCTTAGTCTTATCCTGCCTTTGTGAAACTCTCTTGCATTTGAAATATAGCAAATGTAGAAATATAGTAAATTCTGTGCTTCTAAAACACAGAAAAGTGTCATTCTGTATGGTCTTACTGACATCTCTACCACGCGTGTAATTCTGACTATAATCGTTTTAATATCTGTTGTGTCCTCTACCAACTGACCTGCAGTCTTTCATTGTAAAGATAAGAGACTCTGATATAAGTTATTTCTTGTCTAAGTCTGTTCTTATAGAAAATACTAACCATAAACTAAGGAGAAACTTGTGCTCACTCTGAGGTGCCATAGTCTCTGGGTATCTTCTCATGGACACAGTACTGGTATTGTCAGATGCTCAGCTGGAGACTTTTCTGGTTCTGAACTGGGTTTGGTTGTAATCCTAACAGCTGATAGTAAACACAGGCATCACCATAGCTTGAAGCAGCATGAAGTATTTATTTTGTTGCTAATAAAATGGCTATCTAGTTTGTCATTAAGAAGACATTGTCTTTTTGAAGGAGCAATTGAGGTGCAGTTCTGAGCTTTTGAGTTAGTAGCTGTTGGTGGGAAGAGCTAAGAAACAGATGGGCTACCTTCCCAAAAGTGGGCGGAACGATGGTGAGTAATATGTGCCTTGGTGTGGCATCTACCAGAAGTTGTTTGTTTGTTTTTATGTGGTTGGCTGTTTAGTTTGTGTTGGTTGGTTTTGGTTTGTTTTTTTGTCCAGTTTGGTTTGTTTTGATATTTTGTTTTGTGGTTGTGTTGGGTTGTATTTTTTTCTCCTGCTCTACTTTTGAAAGGTATAGGGTATTGTGATAAGCAGAGGGGACAAAAAAAAACAGAAAGGAAAAATACTTCCAAGCAAATTATTATAACATATCTCAATGACTGTGCTCCACACTTATATTTAATTAGAAGACAACTGCACTGGAAAACTGGTCATTTTAGTCATAGTTAACGACTGGTTCTCTCTCCTACCCCTGATCAGAACCGATTATATGCTGTGTTGTATAATGTAATTTCTACAAGAAAATTAAGCATGAATAGGCATGATAGTATTGTGTAGTTGCAGTAATGAGGGTTCCATTAATGATGTTAATTTATCATTTATCTATCCTTTTAGAGGTTAAAATAACTGTTTTCCATGTGGTGTTTCCTTTTACTGTATATACCAATCATCAACTTGGGCTATTTTGTGAATAGTTTAAGTAAAAGACTGTAACTATATAGCTAATAATATGTTCATTGTGTGGTAAAAAGGCACTGACAGAAGTGAAACCTTGTATATCCATGTTTCTTATAGAATAACTCCTTTCAGAAGGGATTTCTTTTATGTTGTAATGTAATTTACTAGTGTATCGTTTCTGAAGTGTCATAGGTAGTTCAATGCTGGATTTCAGGCAAGCAAGTTTGTTTCCTAATTAGCTGTAATAAGACTTACTTGCTGTCAGTAGTAAGATAATAAGGATAAAAATGATGTACAGTTTAAGAAAAAATCTATCCATTTGCATTTGTGCACCAAATTCTACTTGGTGATATGCTTGTTGGGCTGAGCTATTAAGTGTTCTGTGGGCTGTATTTCAACTAGTATGTGATTGACTAGGTATATTAGAGCTCTTTACCTACTGCCAATGCAAAATTTGACCCTGGTTTTACCCTGAAATGTTTTTGCCTTTAAAAACATCCACACTTTATGAGTTCACAGGTGTATGGTAAGAAAATTTATTGTTGCTATTTGTAGGGTGCAGCGCCATGTTCAAGTAAGAGTAGCCTGAATCTAAACTGTTACTGAACAGATTTTATATATATTTTTTTTTTTCAAAGCGCAGTTGTAGGAATTGATATATCATCTGAAAATTTCAAATCTACATTTGAAATCTACTGTGCCAAAGAACCCATGAGATCATTAAGCAAAGGCCTTTTCAGTTACATCTTGTGTTTATGCATGTATTTATAATTGACAGGAATCCTTTAGAGGTTTAGTTTGCTGCATTAATACTTAGAGTGTCTTGGAGTACATAAAAGATGCCTGAAAAAAAAAAATTAAAATAGTAAGTACTACATACAAATCTAGCTCTGTTTGCTTCCTCTGTATTTTAGTAGCTGCTGAAAAGTTCCTTGGCCAGACATCCTCTAGAGGGCATGCCAATAACCTCCTCTGCCAGACCCTCACCTGCACAACCATCTGCAGAAAGCTTTAGTGCTGGCACCTATGGAGAGAGCCCCATTTGTTGCATAATAAAATCACTGCATGCTCCTTGTTATTCCTGGAGTTTCACTAGAGTAAGTGGCTTGCTTTCCATTCCTTTTTTTGAGGAAGACTTCCCTTCTTCTGAGGGAAGGCTTTTGTATTTGTGATACTATTTGCCTTTTTTTAATTCCTTCTAGTGGTGATCTTTATGAAAGTAAAGACTAAAATCCACCATGGTATAATCTTTTGACTCACAGTTATTTCTTCACCTGGTAGAAATCTTTCTTTAGGTATATATAGTTCATTACTGTAGTAAAGACCACAGAGGCCCGTGCCTCTCTTTGAGACTTGCAAAATTAGGTAGTAAAATTTATTATGTAGTAAAATCTAGATAATAAATAATTCAGGTGGGATTATACCCAGTTAACCCTAGTCTAGTCTCTTAGGTTAAATTGCTCAACCCTTTTCTCTCGTGAAATGCCATATTAGTTTTTTGTACTCCTATGGATCATTGTTGCTAACATTGGTATTTATGTAAAGTCATACTTGTTCTGCAGTTCAGTTCTTTTGAAATGTTTGATTCTCTACTCCAGTGTATCACCATTAGAAATTAGAGCATGGTTCAGATTGGAAGGGACCTTTGGAGATTCTCTAGTCCAAGCCCCCTGCCAGAGACCTAGGACAGGTCACAGAGGAATGTGTCAAGGCAGTCTTTGAAAGTCTCTAGAGAAGGAGACTCCGCAACCTCTCTGGGCAGCCTGCTGCAGGGCTCCATCACCCTCGCAGTACAGAAGTTTTTGCTCATGCTGAGGTGGAACTTCCTATGTTCCAGTCTGTGAACATTTCCTCTCGTCCTATCACAGGGCACCACTGAAAAGAGAGTGGCCCTTCTACTTGACACCTACCCTTCAGATATTTGTAAACATTAATAAAATCCCCTTTGTCTTCTTCAGGCTAAACAGCTCCAGGTCTCTCAGCCTTTCCTCATGACACAGGTGTTCCAGTCAAATGAATCTGATAGTCCTGCTTCAGTTTTTCCTTAGATCTATTGATGTAGAACAAAAAAATATTGAATTTGGTACCATAAATCAAGACACGCCCCAATACATAGCTAAGTTTTGATCTAATAATGTATGTTTAGAGAGAAGTAATGTATTTATGAAAGTCTTGTTGCACAGTGTCATTAACCAAGTATACAACATTTCCTAGAAATGTGCTGGTTTCACTTTCTGCTTGAACATTTTTGAATATTAGTTTGCTAGTTTGGGTTGGAATGTGGTTGGAGCATGTGTGCTTTAGGAAGGAAAGAGATCTCCTGCTGATAACTGCATTAAATCTCCTCCATGTAGTTGAACAGATAGGCCCATTACTGTGGGCAAACTTTGCATTTTAATTGGACGAATACAGTATTTTAACTACGCATTTATTGTTTTGTTGGGGGAGTTTGACAATAACTTGAGAACAGTTTGGAAGATTTATTTGGTATGTTCCTGGGTTGATGCAACCCCATAAGAAAGGTTTTTCATTGCCTTGAGATACTGAGTTTTTGTTTGTCTAAGGATAATTGCAGATTATGGACATGCAGGGGAGAAAAAAAATTCTAAGACAGAGCACAATCTATGAAAGTGCTAGGTCATGCTTCTTATGTCATGATCACCTGTGGCAAACAGATAGTTAATGTATTGGAGAAATAATAATGACATTGTTTTTCAGCTCATCTAATCCACTTTTTCCCAAGGGGCTGAGACAGTCACTATAGTGTGTCAGTGCAACCTTGGCATATGCCCAGGCTGCAAACTTGTTCTATTCTGTGTTGCATGTTGAAGCTGTGCAGTGAGCTGCCCAACATACAGAAATCTCAATAAAAAGGGATATGTAACAGCTGGAGGGTGTCCTAGTTAACCCCTTTACAAACCTAAGCTCTGCAGCAGTAGGAATAGTCTTAGAATAAGATCTAGCTGTCATGGAAAAGGGTTGGAAATATGGGTAGGGTATCTGGTCAGTATTAAATAACTGATTTTTTTTGATGACAAAGTTGTTTACAATCAGAGACTGTCCCCACTGTTCTGCTCAGAGAGAGTAATCTTTTTTTCCTAACTGCTAGTAGAGTATAATCCAAGCATATCTCTTATCATTGTCATCCAAACCCCAATATCCAGGGGCTTTCTGTTCCACCCTGTCACATGGGTGGCTTTTACTGCTTGTTCTAAAAGCCAAGAGAAAATCTGGCTATGTTGAAGTGAGTGGGGGGGGAAGTCAGTTCTCGAGCCAGAAATGTCCCTGTGAAGGACATGGTGCCTGTGGTCCCTCCTGGGTGCCAGTGGGGTGCCCACTGATGGACATCTGCTTACACTGAGCAACTCAAATGTAAGCCCAATGGATGGTCTTCGATTGTTGTTGCTGGAAGGTTATGTGTTGTGTCTTTGAACTGAATTTAGAAAAGTGTAAATTTTTTTTTTGTGGTGGAACATTATACCTCTTAAATGTAGGAGCAGGCAGAAAACTGGCAAAAGATTTTTTTTTCCTCCTGAACAAATGAAAGCGCAGAGCCATCTTCATTTTGCAATTCAGGCTCCAAATTTCTCTTTAAACCATTTTTAATAGAAAGAGTAAGTTATAAATCATCTAAGCAATTACCTGAACACAGGAGTGGGGCCCAGACTGGGCTTCAGCCCCAGATGTTTCTGGACTACAGTAATGGCCCAGCCCAGATATTTACAGCTTAATTTCCGTTCATGTGCACTTGTCCATAAATGGTTCCTTTTCTATTTCCAGTCCAACAACTGAGACACTTATGGTAGAGAGTGATTTAATCTTGAATGATAGCAAAATGTGAATAGAGACAATTTACCTTTGGAAACTTTAAAGTCCATTTCCAATGTTTAATATGTAAGGTAACTCTTGAACACAGAGTGATTGATCAGTGAATGCCCCCTTTTAAATGTAATATTTTTTATTATTTTATCTATACATAAAAATCTTATTTTATACTTCTTTTTTCCCCTCAGCTTTACTGCAATGTGAAGCAGAGACTTTTTTTTCCTCATCATAATGCTGTGCCATCTAGCACTACTCAGACTGCAAGCCAGTGTGTCTAACCTCGCTCCTCTCCCCGCTCCTGTCCTCCTCACTGTTCTTCCCAACCAGCCCCATTGCTCGAAACTAAACAAATTGAAAATAATGATTGGTAACCATTTGCTGTGCTGAAATTCCACGTACAGCAGTTAACTTCATTTTACAAAACAACTTCAATCTAGTGAATTAGGGTGCAGTTCTTGGTGGCAGCAGATAGCAACAAGCAGTTCTGAGTTCCTCTAGACAAAGCAGTTCACATAGGGAGCATTATGCAGAGTGACTTGGTGCTGGGCTGGTGGTGGGGATGCTTTCACCATCAGATAGTTCAGTGTAATGCATTTGAAACTAGAGAGAGCCCAACCACCTCCTAATTGTTTCATCTGATGAAAAAAGAGACTGGTCCATAAAACTGTGTAGACAGGTGATCTTACGAAATGTGCCCTTTAGTTTGGTTTTCTGTTTCTGCAGCTGCAGTGCAATGTGATGAGCAGTGTGTTTGGCTTTCAATCACTTTCATGTGACTTTTGGAGTGCCCAGTGAAAACCTCAGCCAAAAATTAGATTGTCTAGCTGGTCAAAGTGTATTGAAGAACAATAATTATTCATAGAGTTTCTACTGAAGAAACTCTTTTATTGATGCAAAACTGTAACAAGAAGCACTTTAAACAGTGATGGACTGCCAAACAGCAGATATTCAAATAGCAAAAGGCTATGATGTAATATTAAAATAGGTACCATTATCATCTATGGTTTTAACTCAATTTCAGTTATTTGAGCTTAGGTTTTGATCATGTATAAAGAAAGTTGCTTAAAATGGGCAGTATATTGAGTTCAAAGGACCCATACAGTTCATAAATTCTCCGGTGTCTACTGGATTTTTCATCAGGGAGACTTCCAATAAAAATGATCTATTTTAGAAATAATATTGTTTAGTAGGTTGAAATGTAGTGTAATAAAATTAGACCTTCAGTCTTCTAAAGTTACTACTTAGATGGCACCCTTGGGATGGTAAAATGGCTGTATAAGCAGATGAATCAGACAGTTTCACTGATGGATACATTTGTCAGTCTCTGTTACAGATATAATATATTCTTATATCTGTAATCCTGACACTGTTACATCCAAATGAAATCAACATGAGGTTGTCATCTTTAAGCAAATATGTTAAGTGTTGTCTTTTGTGCTTTGGATTTGAAAGAAAGGGGCCCAAGGGAGCCAGCATCATGCAAATGGAACAAATCCCATTTCTTCTGAGCTGTGCTGTTTCCCCCTTCATGGCAGCTGGCTGTGTTATCTTTGTGTGTTTCTCTGAGTGCTGACAATTCTTTCAGTGATCTAAGTTAGGGCACATTAGAAAGTGGAAGCAGCTGTCTGTCGTTATACTGAGAGACGTGTTTGCTCTACTGCAAAGATGAAGGACCATGAATCCTTGACACACTCTCTCCCCCCTCCCCCTTTACTTTCCAACATGATCAACATTCAGACGCACAGATTGTCTGCTTGGACAGTTTTTTGTTCTGACTGACAGCATCTGGCATAGACAAATTTAAAAATACATAGCATGCCATGCTTGGAATTGGAACATCCCTTCTTTATTAATCTTCTCATTTAAACCATTCATTTACATTTCAAGAAAGGTTACAGCTTGATATGGGTGAAACATTTATTTTAAATAAATAACCTCCTAATGAAATACCTTGAATGAGCACCAAACAGACACTGTTCATTAAAAATTACACCTGATTAGTGTGGCCTTGGAACGGTTGCAAAGACATTAGATTTCCCCATTGTCTCAATCCATAAGAAAAAAAAATAAAGAAGACGAAAATGTTTAGCATGTGTCAGTGTGTGTATTTTTTATTCTTTTCATTTTTCTTTTAACACAGAGATAAATAAGAGTGGTGTTTTCACTTGCAGCCCCCAATCATTTTCAAGAGTACTGTATTATAAAGCCTTTAAAATTATATTTGTCTAATGAAATCTGGTTTAGCTGGAACAATACCTTTGAAGGAAATTGCCTTAGTAGTGGTTTGTTTTGTTTTATTCAGCTAAGACATTTATGATTTGAGGAAAGATGCTTTATGATTTGATATCATCTGAAATCTTATGTTTATTTTTATCTACTGAGAAGTATTCACATGTTCGCATACAGTACTTTACTAGTAAAATAGAACTGAAATGGTGGACCACCCACTAAAATGTTTATGCACGTGCACATGCACATATGCACACATACATTCTGTGCACTCAGTGTCTTCATGATCCAGGTTAGCAATGCAGGCATGCTTGTCTAGCATTTATGTAAAAATAATATGAAAATGGCTGTACTAGTCAGAATATGGGCTTTGAGTCCAGGAAGGGAGGAAGAAAAACCTCTTCTTGTACTAGGCATTTTAGATGGTTTATATTGCTGTGGATTGCAGCTTTAACTACTCGCAGTATAGGAAAAAAAAAAATCTTCCAGAAGGCGGGGGAACCCCCAGTATTATTAAATAGAAGACTGTTCAAGTGCTTGGCAGTAAATATGTAAAACAAGTATCCTGGCTTATTTGGAGAGGATAGAGATACTGTAGCAGGCAGCCTCAATTAACAATTGTAAGCAGGAGAGGACTTGTATTCCTTCGGTAAATGTAGGAGAGGTCACTTGCTTTAGGATAAATTGTGACAAATTTCAGATATAGACATAAAGGCTGGGCTAAATGTGACAAAAGAATTCCAGTTGCACATCAAGTATTTTGTATTTGCAGTGGTCATTCACAATTCTTTTCAGAGAATAGATTTGGTTTTTATTAATGTTTTCCTAAATAATATATTTTTGAATTAATTGACTGTGAAACAAGCGTTTTGGGATAATAGGAATTTTAATACAGGCTTGTAATATCATTTATGAGTTTTTTAAAATTATCTTTCTAATGCTTAATCTATTTTTCTTTTTTGATTTTTTCCTTTTATTTTTTTTCCTGGTGGAAACACCAAGACAATAAGTTTTCAGCACAGGTTTTACTGTGGTAGTTATGTATAATTATGAGTGAAATAAAAATGTTATTTTAAATTAAATCATATTTCCCCTCCCCCCCAAACTGTTCAATTTATGTGATAAACTTCTATTTTGATTTATTTTTTTTAATGACTAGTTATAAAAGCTTGTACAGATATGCATCTGTAAGCAAACTGGGAATAGGTTAGAGAACACAATTCCCTGGTGTAAAAAGCAAGGTTTAGCAGTAATGCTTTTAATCTGGACTTGTAGAGGATTCAGGAGCATCCATAGATCTGCTTCAGTAATTACCATACCCCAAGTGGCACTGGAAGAGACATTTGCCTAAAAACTTGATGTCTTCATTACACTGTTTACATTTTAATTAGAAACATGAAAATTAGTGATTCATACGGACAACTATGGTTTAAGTGGGTTTGCTCACCATCCAATAAATCACAGAGGGGAGGGGGAAAAACGTAGGGGGGGGAGGCAACCCCACAACCTGCATCCGCAACCAACAAACCCTCTCAGACCTTACGGTTGTAATAAATAGTTTACAAGGAATTGTTTGTGGGAATAATATGTTGGTATTAGAAGCTGGTTAAAATGTGGTTTTTCTTAGACATCAAATTTCTGTATAAATTAACAAATGTGATTTTAAAGATAAAGCTACTTGCATGCAGTGCTACTTGTATGTGACTGATGTATGTATAGGATATATGTATGTAGCCTCTGAGTGTGCGTAGATATAAAACTGTAGCTGTATTAAGGAGAAGAAACAGTCTAAGGTTATTTTGGCAGTGCTGAGCATTACGTATGGCTGCAGAGAAGCCAGTTTAGCCTGTTTCAGTATGTCTCCATAAATATATGTAAACATTTGTATAGCTGCACACAGAGATGTGTATATATACAAATACACATGTGCACACACACAGGGACAAGTAAGGATTTGCTGATAATTTCCCCCTGAATTTTGCATGTACCTGTCAGCACCAGTGGCCTAAAAACACTCCTTCCAGGAGTGATGGGGAGAAGCAGCAGTGCCTGTCAGTGTCCCTGCCTGAGTCAGCAGCATGTCCAGTGTCTGCGCGGGCGACAGCCGCTCATCCAGCCCTGCCCTCCCCGGGGGCCCCCGGCCTCCGCCGCACCGAGGAGAATGACCTCTCTGTCTGGCACGCTCAAGATCCCGGATCGCACCGCATCGGTGTGCGAGTTCAAATCCCTACTCCTGAAGGCAGATCTGGGATTCCAGCTAATGACTCAGAGATACAGAGGGTCAATGCACTGGTGATCTGGAGTACTGAGCCATCGCGCCAGCTTAGTTGTACTTTTTTTTTTCTTCCCCCCCCAATTCACTGTCTTACCCTCCACATTTCCACCCCCATTTCCTTATGACAAAAGTGATGATATGCAGAATTGCATTTCTTCTTCCAAGAACACTTTATGGGTCGTATTCCTTTGGATTTTAGTTCGATCCGCTTGATTTAAAAAAATTTTTTTTTGCTTGGGGGGCATAGGGGAATTGTTTTCTACACTATTAACTTCATGTTACGTTAGTTCCATATAGGTTGTTTTGGTCATTATACAAGTAATACATGGATAACCAATTTCTTTGAATGGGAGAGTGAGCCTCAGCAGCAATAAGTAAAAACTTGTTGATTTAATATTAATGACTTTAACCACAAAACAAGGAAGTTTCCTTCTCTCTGTTTTGTTTTTTTTTATTAGATTTCTTTTTGTTGGAATCCTTAAGATTCTCTTAACAGAACTTTCAGTCTGCATTGTTATTTCCTTTATATGTATATACATTTATGTATATATTTATATTCCTTCCTGTGTACCTCAGAATTTTGGACAGGATGTGATATACATCAGAATAAGATGTATCACATTTGTCATTATAAATTGTATTTTTGTTCTTTCATCATTCAAGTGCTGTTTCTGAGTCAGAGAATAAGTAAACCCAGGTATATCTTGTGTCTATTTTAATGCTTTATGTAAGCAGTTTACGTGAAAAAAAAATAAAAATAGACAGGGATGTCTTTCTGCGTTGTTTGAATGTTAAAATAGTTTCAGTTAAAATAGTTTCAGTTTATGTCTAACACTTTAATCTGAAGGTTTGTTTTCCTTTTTTTTAATTTAAGTTTTTATCAACAGTTATTAGTATTGTCTCATTCCTGGTAATTTGGCAGCATTACAAGGAAGTGATTTGACTGCACACTTTGTAGTGCGGTTGACTTAGTGACAGTACTCTGTCTTCATTTGTTCTGCCTTTTTTTTTTTTTTACCACATCTTTTCAGGTCTAGACATGTTATAAATGCAACTAAAGAGAACTGTCTACATCTGCAAAGACAGAAACATGCTGCTTGGTTGTACGTACTGCAAAATTCTAATAGTTTTGTGCTATCTGTTAAATTCAGTGTGCTCTTTGCATTGTGGCACGAAACAGTTGTGCTGTGAGGAAAGCTGGCTGCCTGCCAGCCATCGACTATGAAATCCCGGGTACCTGAGAGCTTATCAGTTCTTTTGCTTTGTAAAAGAAAAAGTGATGAAAATGTTGGTAAACTGCCATGAAGGTTTAAGGCTGCTGGAATAAGGAGCCGTGTAATCAGATTGGAAAATGGAGCTTGAGATTCTCTGCATGGGAAGCAGTCGCCTGTGGACCTACCGAGATGCTGTGCAAGTGCTCGAGCTGACCACTTTGTTAGCAAATCAGCTTGTTTGCTGCAGCAGCAGGGTAGAATAGCCTAGTCCTTGTGATGGTATGTAGCACAAGCAATATCTTCTTGCTTTGCAGAATGTAATCAGCTCGCAATTAGCTCACTCTACATTAACCTTCTTGATATTTTTTCCTTTTTGTGAGACTGTGCACTTTAAACAATTAACAATAGAAAGTAATTCTTCAAGCAAATCAAAGCAATCTTTTAATTTTATCACCCTGCTGAAAAAGTATCAGGTGGTCAACCGGTCTTCATCAGCTGCTGGAAATTCTCAGGCTCACTGTGGCGTGGAGACGTTCTTTAACCCATTCACATTTAGAAAAATGTCAAGATTTTATATTTCTCACATAATATAATGCTGCATCATGAAGCTGCAATTGGAATTGTTTTAATAAAAAGCCTTAGAAGAGCCCTTTCCTATACAGACAGCTTTTACACTTGTGTTTGTTTAGGCATTTCCATATACTACCTCTCAGAAAGCTTTGATGACACAGCCACTTGTACTGATAATTCCACTGCTTCACCTCCAGTGAACTTGATTCACTAAGGTTGGAGAGAACAAGGCTATCGTTGCTGATCTTGTGCGCTGCTTTTTAATCCTCTGAAATAAAAGCCAGATAACAGGAAAATTTGTGTGGTAGGCAAACTTCCTTTTAGGTAGGAGACTAAAAGTTTTAATGCCATTTGTGAAAATGTGAAAGCTTGAAGTTTAGCTAAGGAAAACTTTATTCAAATTAAGAGTGCAAAACACCATCTGCCTTGCTGCTATTTGAATGGCTTACGCACCCAAAAGTTCCTTTGTCTGTTTGATAGTTTTTGGGTTTTGTTACAGTCTTGAATGTTCCAGAGTAATCCAGTAAGCATGTGATCATTTATATCCTGGGAATGTAATATAATGGGGATGTACCTGGTATTTCATGTAAAAGTTTGCTTCTACTGAAATATTTTTTTTTTACATGTATAGCTGATTTCTAAACTTAAGTCACTCAACAGTTATGCTCTCGTGAATAAGAGCAGTGAAATTAGTGACAAAAATATTTACCAATAACAAGGCCGTGCATGCTTTATTCATACTATCTTCATTTTATGAAAAAAAATATTGTGGGTTATTTAAGGCTGCAATGAACATAGTGATCTGAAACTCCTGTCCAGATATTTTGTTTAGAAGATGTTGGATATGGTCAGCAGCTGCTTTGCTGTCCTCCACAAAAAGTCATTTTAGTCATTTCATTGAATTCCAGTAGATCAGAGCAATAAACTGAATTTATAATATGTGATCTGCTTTTACCAATGATATCTGTGAAAGCAGTATTGACTAGCTGTGTTAAAGTCATCTTTTATCTCTCTTTGTAGAATGTGAGCATGTTTTGGAAATACAAAGCCAGATCCTACTAATCATACTACATTTATATTTTAACCTTGGCTTTGTCTTAGTTTGAATATGTATAAAGATTTTAGAATTTATGTGCACATGTGTTTTCTGTGCATCCCAATTAAAAATAAAATAAAATAAAAACAAAGTAAAATAAAATAACCTGCATACATTGTATTCTGCAAAGATCTACTTTATATTCTTTTAGAGGACAAACTCCATTAGATATGCACTTACTGTACATTGGATTGTAAATCTTACAATTTAATGGTAATTCAGTGAGCAGTTATTGCTTCTGTGGCCTTTTTTCTTTCTTTTTTGTCCCATCTCACTTGTGAAATAGGGTTACCCTTTACAAGTGTCACATCCATAGATTCATCTTTTGTACTCTATAGTTGTTCCTAGTGCATCATTCTAAGTGAAAAGAAAAATAGGAAGCCAAAGCTACAGGAGGGGCATTGGGGGAGGGGGTCTATACATAGACGTACAGCATATAACAGCAGAAAGACCAAGGCAGTTTAGCATCAATCTAACAGATTAAAATTTTGCTGTAAAGGTACATTTTCTTTAACCTCATTCTCATTCGTTTTTCCTTACCACTGTAGCTGGCATTTGAATACCCAGGAAGCAGAAATGGTGTCTTAATGATACGAGCCTTTTTGCCTTGCTTACACTGTTAATACTCTTATCCCTTCTCTGATATGAAATACTTTTTGTAGAAACAATATACACATTTGTAAAGAAATTATAAAAGGATTCTCCTTTTGAAGATAATGAGTTCTCTTCAGGAACTGCAGGTTACGTGCAACACAAATGAGCTCTAAGTGGAGGGATTTAAAGTCCTGCTACAGCATTTAATTTCTTGAGGAAAGGAGTTCAGTTCAAGGTTAGCCTGTTATTGTGGCACTGGCAACTACTTCTCTCATTCCTGTTCTTCTGCCAGCAGTACCGCACAAAAGGCAGTCATTTTTATTTAATACATAGGGAGGTATTAATCACTGCAGTGTTTTCATGCAAAAATTTGTCTTATCAAATTCATTGTTTTACCACTCACGACAATAATAGGTGTTTAATTACTCAATAAGAGCAGTTTATAGATTCCATTTTTCCTGTTTGCTGGACAAATGGTATTGATTTTGTACTTTGATGCAACATGGAACTGTATTAAACACAATTAGAATTCTGAGGCTGGCAATGTGTATCAGTTATGGTAACTGAGCTCCTTGATAAATAAACTGAATATTCCAGATTTTCACTACATTTAAATTCCTAGAAGAAGAAAAGATTTCTAAGGGAACTCCTTCTATTACATAAGATCTTGGTGCGTTTTTTCTTGTTTTTCATTAGCATTTATGATTGTTATAAATTTTATATGTTCAAGACCAACAGTTTATATAAATTTTTTTTCACACAGTAATCCCTCTACAGCAATAATAAGTTGGGCACATTCTGACCTCCTCAACAATTTTACCATTGTCTCACCTTACCTTCATGCCATGCTTATAAACGAGATTTCTTGTGTGAAAAATAAAAATGATGTTGTACCCCATGCTTCATTTTGAACAGTAAAAATTTATGAGATTAGGGATGACAGCAGACTTCTGTTTTTCATAGAGCTTTCTGTTTTCTTCAAAGGGTAACTATTAAGCCACATATATTTTTTTCTTTATTTTTTAAATGATTTTTAGTGATGTTATTCTACTGTCATTCATGGGATGTTATTGATATATCAATATCTGCATAGGCTTGAGCCCTTTCTTTAGGTAGGTTTTTATCTGATTTGCAGAAGTCACACTGCTAAAGTAATTGTTCAATGCTTTCTTTCCATTTTTAATTACAGTTCTTTTCTGCTACTAGTGCTTTTGCAATGGTTTCCAATTGGGAGTGTTTAATGGTTTCTTGTTTTGCGTTTGGTTTTGTTTTGAAAGAGTCAGAATTAAAAAGCATGAACTGAAGGTGAGCACACTTAAACATCTTTATCTGAATCAAGGAAAGAAGAAAGATTCCTGTCAATGGTCATTCCACTGTACAAACTTGTTTAAGTAACCAAATCTTTATGGTATTTTGATGCTTGCTGAGTTCAAGCTGCTATCTTAAAGAAATTAGATAGAAATCCTTAGTGTACAATTCCTACTTTTTCTTATTTTATTACTAAATTCTTCTCAGTTTGGGTATTTCTTGAAAATGAAGATAGAATTTATGGAAAGTATATCTTGATTGAACAATATTTTCAAAGAAAACGTCACAGGCAGAGATATCTGTTATTCTTCCCTGCATCTAAATGCTTTCAAAGTAAGATAGAAATAGAGACAGAATATGTAAGTATTTTAAATATCCTTTGAATTACATATATAGGTGTGCTGTGTACTTACTGGGGATTGTGGTTAGTAGAAAGAAACATCCATCATTTAGTCACCCGTTTTTTAGGAAGTAGTACTTTTGGAACATATATTGCATAATTTCACAATATGATGTTAATATAATTATGTTTATGGTTTTGTTTTAATTTTTTTCATATCTATGAGAATTTGGAGACTACTCTGTAAAAAGCTCTGATTCCTTATTTAAGTGTTCTTTAAGAGCTTCAGTGGGACTACTTGTGCTTAAACTTAAGGGCATGCTTATGTTCTTTGCTGGGTCAAACTTTATACTGGGTAGAACTTCTTGTTTCTCCTTTCAGAGAGATGATTTATTTTCTATGTGTTCTGAATAACTTGGGCACCGATGGTTCATTCTACTGCTTGTGTTTTAGGTGGTGGGTTAGATGTTCTTTGCTTTATGAAAATCAATACAAATTTCAATTACATGAACAGCAGGTAAGGCATTAAAATTAAAAGGATATAGGATGCACATTCTAATCTGTGTTGATGTCTCATCTATCCAGATGTTATGGGAAAACTGAATAAATGTAAGTGGGATTCTGAATAATTGAATATATTGTTCTTATTTGTTTGGATTACTGTAGCACTTAGAGGTCTCAACCAAGATGGTGACCTTGTTGTGCTGGTATTGTAAAAACATGTAGTAAGAGACTGTTGTGCATCAGAGAGGTTACATTCTAAATAGCTGAGATGCACAAAGGTTAATAGGGACACAAAGAGGCGCTGAAATGTGAAGAGACTTGCCCAAGGTCATATGGCAGGTCAGTAGCAGAGCTGCGAGTTAAGCCTACATCTCTGGACTCCTATTGCACTGTCCTGTACACTAGATTGCCTCCCCGATGATTAAACTATCTGCCTTTAATAGCTATTGAGGGAAGTAATTGTCTTTGATCTAGCAGGGAATTTTGGACAGTGACATTTGACTGCATTTCTACTAGGTTCTTGCATGTTGTAGAAAATATAGAGATGTAGTTTGGTAATATGGGAAAGAACATTAAAGCATGACTTATTTTGCCTCACTTATTGCAAATTTTGTAAGCACTTTGAGAGGTGAATCCTGTTTCATAACATGTTAGCTACGAGTGCTGCCGTTTCTTGCTGGTTTACACACGTATTTTTGCTTCTTGGCTTTAGCATACAAAATCAGAGGTAGAGCTAACCACCTTGATTGGCTCTCAGGGAATAATGTTTTAATTACTTCAGCCAAACCATCCTGGAGCCTGTATCCTCCTTATGACAGTTCACTTCAGAAGCTACACTGCTTCATTTCAGTAACTTTATTACCATTTGGCTCAGAGATTGCTATTTCGCCTTGGCCACAGATTTCATCAGTTGCCCGGTTCACCTTTGTCCACACTATACTTGTGAAATGACCTGCTCCTTTAGTGCTTGTCAATAGTAAATTGCTGCATCCTCAGTGTCCAGGCTGAAGTGCAGGAAAGAACACAACTCTTTATTAAATTACTGGATTTTACACTTAATTTTTTTGGATTAAACCTGGATGTGAAAAGTCTTAATTACCATTTAATACCAAGTAATTAAAGCAATGGCCAGGGTCAACTGTATAAAGCGCATCAGTTTGAACTGCCACCTGATTAATAGGCTTGGTGATATAAAAAGTTCAGCACAAAAGCATGCTCTGCCAGGGTCACTGCTTTAATAGCTGTGGAAAGTGCAGTTTTTGCTGTAATTCTGTTCTAACAATTGGATCAAAATAATAATTTGTGAAGTGTTCATGGTTGGCTTCTCCAGCATGACGTCAGGTGAACTGTTTGAATTTGACATCAGTTAAATTGGTTTTGTGGGTTATATTAATGAGCAAACCAGTTTGGCTCAGATCTTTTCTTAATTTCATTTATATTCTTCAGAGTGAACAATCAAGTATAATTTTCCAGCTTTCTTTTCCAGATGAGAATTAAGTTTAGGGAAGGCTAGAAGATGTAATGTACATCAGTTGTGTGTCTGCATTTTTTTATCTGTTTACATACATGCAATTATCTGTTTATTATAGCTCAGGTGCTACTTAGGTGTGTGTTTACTTGGGAGTGTGTGCCCACAGAGTTATACTGAACAGTTGGCTTAAGAGCTGTGGTTTTATATCCCTGTACGTATATATCTCTATATATCTCCCTGTATTGTGCTCCATTATGAACACTTTTCCTGCACCATGCTTAGCCCCAGAGGCTCTGGTCTGCAGGATCATTTGGAAATTGTGCTGTGTTCACATTTAATATAGTGAGGTTTTGGTGTTTTTGTTTTTTGTTTGTTTGGTTTTTTTTTTAACTCTGAACAGTTTATTGATAGGGCCTGGGCAAACTGCTGCACCTTCAGAGGACTCAATTAGCTTTTGCCAGGCTCAGTGTGCATGCAGCAGGCAGCCCATGCATTAGCAATTGCAGGATGGGAGACATAATGATTTTCACCTACTGACAGCTCCATGAGCATTAATTTTGACAACACCCTACAAAGTAGGTAAGCATGGTTATCCCCACTTTATTACTGCTGCCTCAAGGAGAAGGATTAAAGCCTTGATCCCACTGATAAGTGTGCATGTGCTTAGCTCTAAAGATATAGGCAGACCTATGTATTTGAGTGGGAGAGCCTTTTTCACCATAGTTAAGGATGTATTTTGAGTAAATGCTCTAAATGAACAGATTTCTGTTTCAGAGCTAGGTTTTGGGTCTGGAATACTTGATTCTAGCTTTGTTCTTTATGCTTCAGTATCTTTTTAAAATAAAGTTACAAATACAGTTTCTTATTATTTACTACAATTATTATTTAATATATAATAGCAAGCGTCAGCTCTCATGTTTCCAGTGAAGACTGCTGACAGTTGTGTGAGTTATTTGCTGTGAATTCAGTTCTGTTTTGATGTTAGTGTGGACCAAGTAGTTTACTTTGCCTTTTTGTTATTGTTTTTGAGTGCAGTTTTTGCTTTCACCTATGCTCTCTATAATTATAGCACACAGTGTCCTTAGCTGAGATTTGGGTCTCTCTGTACTGCATGCCCCACTTTTCTCTGAGAGCACATATGAAGAGGATTCAGCTAAAGGCAACAGCGATGAATTCAGGAGAAACAGTTCTCTTGACTTTTGTTAGAAACTTCTTTGAACAACATGTCTGTGACAGTTTGCCCAGCCATGAAAGGGGCCAATGTGCTTTTCCTCCAGCCTGGCTGGCGATGAACCCCCCACTGCCCTAGGCAAGCCAAAATTTACTTGAGGGCACTTCTTGGCAGAACAGTCCTTGGGGCCCATCACTGCCTCCTGCTCTGGTGTTCTCTGAGGCACTGGTTTCAGGCTCTGGGGACTATGTGCAGCGTTTGGGGGAGCTGAGATTCATTTTGTTGCATCCTCTGGCCTGAGCCACAGGAGTTGGTTTGTGTCCAGCTCTACAAATGGAGCACTGCATGGATAGTGCAGGACCATATTGCAAATGGTGTCATGTGGGGCTGGCACAGTTGCTGCTAAGCCCCTGGTTCTTTCTCTCTGGAAGCTTGTAAAGCTCTCCTTTAATTTGACAGTTGCAGAGTGCATATTTTAAATAATAAATGGGAAATCCAACTTCCACTCTGGTTTTTTTTTGGCATTTGCTCACGATCTGCTTCTGTTAAGGACAAATATCTCCTGCTAGATGGGAATGAACATGCTGATGTATGTTCACAGGCTCTGAGATAGTGTTCAAAGCATTTACAGGTTGTTTTATCAACCATATGCCTTTCAGTTTTACTCTTAAAACAGGATGAGCACAGCAATAAATTGAAACTTCAATTGTCAGAGTACTTCAGGTTCCAATAAATAGACAGCAAACCTAGCTATTTTTTAATATTCCTACTATGATTAAATAAGTTTAGCTGAATTTTTCCAGAGAGATGAACAATTTCAGCATACTGAACATGGAAAAGAGAACCTTGTGATGGCAAGTGATTCACTGATTAAACTATAGAAATTATGCCTCAGGCTGTGCTGTAGTGGGAATTTCCTATAAAACTGGTCTTTTCATAATATAGCTGACAGACACAAGGTAATATCATAATGCCAGTCATTCAAATTTCAACATTCATAAACACATTTCCAAAAGTGGCAAAATAGAGGCTGAAAAAAAGTTACTTGAGAGGCACAGTGATCTTCTAGTAGTCAAATGGGATTACTGAAGCTCCAAGGTTACCTTGTACAAGGGTTAAATTTCAAAAAGCTAGTACAGCCAAGAACTAGAGGATTTATTAGTGTATACAAAACTGTTTTCACTCAGTAACAGATTTATGACAATACATCAGCTTTCTTTTTTAAACTGGATCTAGACTTCCAAAACATCTCCTGGTAGAAATGGTAGAACCTGTGGTAAATCTGTCCACAGGACTCCATGGCTGAAAAATCTGGACTGCAAAAATTGGTGTGATGACAAAAAGAACCCATTGTTTTCCGAGTCCTTTGTTCCAAAACTTGTTTTGACAAGTTCAAAAGAGACCTTCTGCAAGTACATGACAAAAGTTTGAAAAATTAGACCTTAAGTTCTTTGTCTCTAAATATGCTAATTTTTTATTCTCAGAGATAAAAAAGAACTATCCAATCAAAAGCTAGCTCACTAACCCATAGAGAACATTTTTGATAGGAACACATGCATGAAAAGTGCTCCTCCATCTATAGAATCGGAAACAGAACTACAGAAGAGTGGGTTTTGGGGATTTTTATGTTCTGGAAAACACTCCCGTGGACAGACTAACTACATGACATTTTCGCCTGTTCTGAGGAGGTGAAAAAAACTGAAAGCAAAAAAGAGAATTATGATAAAGGTTAATAATCTAAATAAAATTTTTAATGCTTTTTAGCAATTACAGCCTGCTGAATCTTTCGATGTGCAGACCTATTCTGTACAAAGTAAGGTGCTGAGTGCAGACATCATTCCATTGAGTGAAGTGAGTGCATAGCAATTCTGATGTCTGCTTGCCACAGTTAAAAAAAAAAAAAGGTTCGATGAACAAAACATAGAATTGTTTGATTCTATTAAGAAATGTCACCATTTATCTAAGTAAAACTTTTAAGCCATAATCTGTATCTTTTCTTTCACCTTGGTGTATATCTAGGGTGAAGGTTCAAACCAGTCCTTTTTCATGTACATAATCATGGGTTGCAATTAATTACAATCTAGATCTTTTAAAAAGAACCATTAAGAAATCATACCAGATGAACAAGTACTAAAGTAGAAAACCTGATGCATCAGGAATTACAGTCTTCCCATGTAAACTTTGTGTAGTATTTAACAACACTTAGAAAGAATATTAAGAGTAACTGAAGTGTTATGGCAGTAGTCACAGGACTGAAATTTAGAAGAATAAAATAACATACAACTGAAGCAAGCCTGTCCCCTATTCAGTAGGAGAGAACATTGATTGAAACCATGGAGCAAGAAGGCCTTCGCATGATCTTATGATAAATGGAGTATTTAAAAGTAATGATTTTCTAACTAGAAGATGACTGCACAATACTGCAAACCAGTTGTTATTGTGGAAAAACTGTTCGTCTTCCATCAAAAGAAAATAAACAGAAAAAAAAGAAGTCATTTGCTGTCCTGCAGGGAGATAAATTGGATCTAAATAAGTTATCTGAATTTTTGCGTTGTATTGCAGCTGCCACAAAACAGCCCAGAGAGGGGGTTTACTAAAGCATTGGGCACTTGAGGCACATCAGCCATTACAGGTACCTAATTAGTGGGTGCACTGACTAGAAATCTGGTATCTGAAGGACCTGAGTGAGGTAGGAAGATATATCTGAAAAAAAAAAAAAGTTTACAAGCATGTTGACCATAACAAAAAACTTGTAAGCTTAGATTGAAGACCTGCTTGTCTTTTTCTTGGCAGAGGTCAATAATGGGTGGTAGAGTGTGAGCTCTCACAAATGCAGTCACACAGGAGCTGCAGATAATTGTGGCAGAAGGAGCACGTGCCCACCTCACTATGGGCACTGCAAGACTGGTGGCAATGCTAGTGTTTAGTTTCCAGAGGGGTGTAGCTCTGTTTGGCTGTGTAAAGCTATTTGAGAATTAAGGAAGTTTTAGTGGACTGCCATCCTGTCTAGTCACTGAAGCAGATTTAGGGAGGGCTTGTTTTACACAGCAGACAGTTGATAGTTATTAGCTGGAAATATGATAATGAATCTAATGGGAATAAAATAAGAAAATTTCATAGAAATCCTGTTCAAACTATCACACTTAATAGTCAGTGATAATCCTTCTGTAGTTTTTTTAATCACTCTATCAACTTTTAGGGAAATAATATTTTTTCACTGTGAAATTTCATAGATTTCAAATGTCTTAAAATTTTAATTTCCAGTGAATTTATTTAGAGTTTTTCATAGGAAAACATATGCTTCTTCAGGTACTGAATTTGAAATTTTTTTAAAGAAACAATTATGAAAAGTAGAACCTTTCAAGACAGTCTTCACAGAATCATTCAATGGGAAGAATCTTACTTGTGTTACCCCCAAAAAAGTTGTGCCAACAAGAAATATGGTATTTAAGACAAAAATGAGATTAGACTTTATTTCTGGAAAAAAAAATAAATAAATATTTTTTTTCCTTTTATTAGCAGGCTTGCAAGGTACAAATGGAATGGTGAAAGGAGAGAGAGATGACGTATCTTAGCAATATTTAATGACAGTTAAGAACTGAAGAACATAGGCAAAGATTTTGCAATGGTTGACCTTAGTCTTAAAGGCCCCATGTTCCTGTTCATGGTGCACTAAATGGGGATCCAGATGCTCAGGTTATATTTCTGGAGCCACAAGAAAGTGGTTGTGGGTTGCTGTGGTAGTCTCTGTCTTCAGGAAGTTGAACTCTGCATTGTCCTTGCTCTGTCATCAGGCTGTGCTCTGCCTTTTACTGTGCAATGGTGGTGCTGGTTCCTGTCATTTCTTGGAGGCAGAGAGGTGGCAGATGCAGTTTTATTTTTATAGAAATATACCCCTGATAAGTCAATAGTAGTCGAAGTGAAAGCTAGAAAAAAATCGATGACTAGGGGAAACTACCATGAGTTTAAGCTGATTTCACAAAATGTAAGTTGCTTTTGCATTGTTTACAGGATAGCTTTTCAGTAGAAACATTTGTGTTGCTTATACACTAAAAACCTCTTTTAGGAAAACTGTATTTTGGTATGGCTTAAATTATGTACATACATTAATCTCTTTTTTTTAATACAGATGCTCCTCTATATCTCTGTATGGAGTCTAGCCATGTTTGTAATTCCTTTTTGGCATCTCTGCTGTAGAGTACTGTGGAAAAAGCAGACAAGTTTTCAGCGCTACAGATGTCCCTTTGGGTAAATAGACCAAGTTGTTAGAAATCTCTCTTCTTAAATTGAAAGTATTTTTGGCACATGTGAAGTCCAGTGTGTTGAAAGTCACCAGAATATGAAATAATACATTTACATGGAAAACTACTAATGAAAAACAAAACATTTTCAGTAGTGCTTAAGTGCATTATAGAAATGTTGAATATTTCCTAATATCATGTTATTGTGCCTGACATTTAATGTGCCAGGTACACTACAATCATTAAATTCTGAGAATGGCCCAACTTCAGTGTTCAACTCTTCTTACAAATTGGAAATCAGAGTATTTAACCTTACTCTCCATATATTTATTAGAAAATACTATTTTTTTAACAATTACAAAAATACTAAGGCAGATCAAGTGGTTATTTTGACAAACAGCTTGAAACATTCTTGCCTAAATTCCACAAATAAAAAAGCCAACTAAATAATCACCCTAAGCAGATTTTCACAGGAACCTTAGTAAATCTTTATAAAGGATAATTACACCGGTGTTTTAATGTGGGGCAAAGAAAATTATAAAATCAGGGCATGAGAGACACTATTCCTATTTTGTGAAGGTAGTAGAATAATTGGTAAGGGATTTTTATTGCTGTTTTATTATACAGAGGGTAGGGTTTGGGTTTTTTCTATTTTCACATGGTTAGATTTTATTTTTTTCCAGACACTTAAGTCTTGGGTTTAGTGGCACACTTCTGGGCAGTGGGTAAGAAACTGCATTAAATGAGATGTCCTGATGTATTAATAGTATTAATTTGAAGTTGGGACTGTTTTTATGTATTTTAACCCTGCAGCTTCTGTTATTTCCCTGCCTCAGTAACTCTCTCTGTGTTTTGTGTCTGGTAGATGAAGAACAACCATTCAAATACTTCCAGCACTTTACCAGATACTACATTAAAGTAAGGACAGTGAGCTGTTGGCTGGAGTAGGTTCATTGCTAGTTGGCACTTCTTGGGGCACTGGAGTGAAATCCTTGGTTGAAGGGCACTTCTGATGTACTCACGCTAGAATCAGCCTGTGAATCACATGGGCAAGATTGTCTACACAAAGTACATTGTCCCACATCATCTACATAATGTTGTGTAGTAGAAATATATTTGGCATTTCAGCCTCTCTTCTTTTGTATGTCTGAAAATATAGGACAAAACTAAATTATGCAGTTTTGTACTGCCTTACATTTGACTGTTTCTACTAATATTCCAGAATTAAAAGAGTATTGCTGCAAAAATCTTATAATCCTGAACTTCTTTCCCAGTGTTGCTGTAGTACTGGTGTTCTGCACTGCACCATCATTTCATGGGATCTAAAGATTGGGTTGCAGCAGCAAGGGCAAACATCACTACAGTCAGTACAGAACTGACATTTTATAACAGTCACGTAACAAACATTCAGTACATTTTGCTACATCTATTTGTCAGTTTAAAATTTTCCAAATTAAAGTTTTAGTTTTTGTTTTGTATTTTGTAAAAATGTGATTGCTCTCAGTGAGTTTTGTTTTATTGTCTATTTCTTGTTTGCAAACAGAAAGAAACAAGGAACTTAAGTCTTCTAGACTCAATGTCTGTCCTGGTAATAATGTAAACCTATGTGTTAAAGGAGAGTTACACTGTTAGAAATAACTGCGTAACCAATAAATATGCAAATAAGGGAGTAACTGTGGGACATTTAGCTGTTGCCTTATCTTCTTTGTCAAAGGATATTTGAAAGAAAAAAAAAATTCTTCTAATCTTGCATGCATTTTTCCAGGCCCACTGTGATAAATTTTAAACACTTAGAAATAACTTTGAAAGGAGTTGTTCTGTGCAAAATGCAGGCATGAATTTATAGGCTTGGTTTGTTTTTTTTCAGGATTTGTTTGATAGAATTTCAGCTAATGCTCTATCCAAACTAGCAAGCTCTACTTAGTTTGAGCCCCAAATTACACTGTACGACCCCAGTAGAAGTTTCCTCCATTTCAACAAATCGAGCCCAAGTTTGTGTGACAGTGGATAGATGAGGTGAGCTGATGAAGGTCTGGGAGGCATTGCAATCAGAGTGGCAGGTGAGACATCTCAGTGAATGGATTTGAAGGGCTAAATGTGTGAGGGTTTAGAAACAGAGAAATTGCCATAGTGGATTACAGCTGAAGTCCATAATGAAATCTCAACTTTGTTAGTAGCTATCAGAAAATGCACTAGAGGAAAGGTATACAAAAATTGTAGTAACAATCAAAAACAAGCTGAGTGAGAAGAATTGTATCGATTAAGTCTAGATCTGTTTTACAAAATCTGTGCTTCCTAAAATTTTCTTTTGGTAATCTTAACCTAAGGCGGTTTATCTTGGTGTAATTGAATTGCACACACATCATCAGACTGGTATGAGTTTTCTTTCCTTGCCCACGCTGAACTCACGACTGCACGTGCTTGACCACACAGAGCCCGAACCGCCCTACCACCCGACC
>JANHGL010024465.1:31846-59456 GCA_024611195.1 Ceyx melanurus | reverse complement strand
TTTTTTGTGTTATTTGATAACACCCCACCACACGCCAGCGTTATGTGTTTTTTTTTTCCCCCGCCCCCCCCCCCCCCCCCCAGCTGTGGATTAATTCAGTTAGACAATGTGTTCCCTGTGAACTATCAGCCAGTAGATACTAAAACTAAAATGAAGAGCAAGGACTATTTTTATTGTAATCAAACAGCTTAATTGAGTTTGGGACATTTGTTTTTTGTTAGATGTAATGGTAGGTTAAACTTGTACAGAAAGCTGAACCTACCTGTACTAAAATTTGCTCTCACTATGGATGCCCTTACAAAGACTGGATAGCTGTAGACAACTCGCATGTTACAAATATATGTGATTCTTTTCAATTGGTCTTATAAGTTCTTTAATTATATTTGTCCTACTGCTGTACTGGTTTTTGACAGTGTAAAGATCATAGGTTTTATTTGGTTATATTTTGTTAATCTGTTAAATGAGACTGGGTCACCTTGCACCATGCAACATTTCACTTCACTGCTAAAACTTAATGCCATCTTTTTTATCTTTCACTGAGTGGACGTGAGAGGACATAACAGTGATTTAAGACAGGCATCTCTAATATTTAATGAATGGCCTTTAAAAAAAATCAGAAAACAAACCTAGGAGTTAAAAATTAACACTAGGTTAGTTAATTTATTCACCTTTCTCAAATGTTTAATGGTTTTCCATTTAGGTATTTCATCTATTACAAGACCTATTCTTTGTCAGGCAAGGCTATTATTAAAAAAGCACAGGTAGCTTCCTCAGATGAATACATTGTTTTGTGGTGGGGTGAAGGAGAGATTCCCATGAATAAGTGGTCAAGAACTGAAGATAACACCCCCAAATAAGGCTGGTAGCTTTTCAGGATTAGAGTTCACCACTAAAAACTGGGAGACTGGGATTTTGTGCTTCTTTGTAATATATTTTTTTTTTGTTTACCTCACTTTTGGTGCCTTAAAATTCAGCCTATTCTTTCCAGCTTTGTAGTGATGTCAGGTAATCAAGATCTTATATGTCCTAAAAAAGTGCATACTATTTGTAAATTATGGGGTCTTTGCCTCCATTTTTTTGTTATACTACATTTATCAGCTTTACATGTGGCAGTATATAAAGATGTGGATAGCTATGTGTGTGCCTGTATTTTTTATATGTCTACAAATTAATTTAGAGATATCAGAATGTTGAGTTAGATACAGCTTTTGTAGCAATATCACTGCATGCTAATTTTTATATAGAGTGTAAGATACATAATGCTTACTGCTTAAACATGTGACGATTATGTATTTTTTGCATTTTCTGATACTAAAAGGTGGGAGAAAACTAGTTAAACTTTGAATATTAGAAACTTCAGTGTCTAATACCTCCTTGAATTGTGCCATTAGATTAAAGCATGAGAGTGGTGGTGTACAGGATTTATCCATGAATTGAAATAGTCTGGATGATGTAGTGAGAGGATGTATCAATGTTTCAACACTGAATATTCATGTTCAAAATTGGATTAAGCTATAAGTGAAATGTGGTCTCAAATTTATATGTAGTGGTTCCAGAAAACAAGAATGGAAGAGACCTCCAGGGTCATTAATCCAAGATCATCTGTTATTGCTGATACCTTGTAATATAATCTCTTCCCTAAATTTGTGGAATTCTGTAAATTTACGGAGTTCCATGCTTAGCATCATCTCTATAAAATTGCACTTTTATTTGGCAAAATTCAAGTGTTAGTAAATTTACCTATATTAGCGTCGTGGAATGTTAGAAATTACTTGCTAGACATACCAGTAAGATAAACAGTTTGGTAGAGTTAATTTGTTCCTACTTTCTAAAATAAGTGTGCAAAGAATTGTCAGCAGTCTCTTCCCTCCCTGCAGTTCTTCTGTCTTTTAAGTACAGAACAAATGCAGATCTGCTCTCAGTGTTGGCATCCCCCCTGGAATTAGGCGGTTTTAACAGAATTCTTGATTTCTTTATAAAGTGTTGGCTAAGATAGGTTACTTTCCAGACAGAATGTTGTGAGCTACCACAATCAAATGATACTGTTACATTTCCTCAGCCCTTTAGACTTAATAACTGTGCTTTCTTTGTTTTGATTATTAATGTGAGTTCTTTTTAATTCACGCATGCATATGTAAAAATATCTCATTGTATGACAATATGCAGATTTGTGGCAGCCCCAAGAGGACCTTGGGTCCATAAACCATTGTCTTTATTAGGTAATGCTGCATAAATGCTGTATTTTTATCTGTGACAGATATAATCTTGAACCCGTATTTTTCATGTTACTTAACTATTTCAGAACATCATGTGTGAGAGAACGCATCAAAATGGAAATTGCTTCTACAAAGGCAGCAATAAATATTGGTTGGGTATATTGCATTGTTGGGCTCCATGTGTTTTAGGGTGTTCTCAATTCTCTCGCCTTAATCAACACTGTAAATACATGCTACATTTCCTGGTAATCCATTTGTTGGATTAACAATTTAGACCTTGCAGTTTCTCCCATACATTTTAATTCTTTACTCTATATATTGATGTTTATTTAAGAGCATCCCCTAACAAAATTATTTTAAAACCTCCTGTCTTTTCTATATCTATTCATAGAAAGGAAAACTGTGCAAATTCTGTGATTATATATGGTGTTAAGTAGTAGTTATTTAAAGATTAACTAGTTAAAAAGGTGAGAAAAGATCTTTGTATTCATACAAGAGTCTGTATTCCTGTGACATATGGAAATTTGCCATCTTCTCATTTAAATACTGGAATGTGTTGAGTTTTGTTTTGTTTCCAAAAAAGTTATCTACGTATAACCTCCAGCAGAAATGAAGTTATCTTATAGTGCATTATTGAACTACATGAATATTTGCTGTGATATATGATGTTAAAAAAAATTAAGAAAATCAAAGGGCAAATATGTCTGATTCTGACAATTCTGTGCAGAATCCTTTAGACAAAGTTGTTGGCATATTTCTTTTATTGAATATTCCCTTACAGGATTTTGCTTAAGTAATTTCTCCTTTAAAGTCTTTATAAACATGTAGTTCATGTCTCTTTTTTTATCTATTCTCCGCTTTATGCTGCTGAGTTAGAATAGAATCAATCATAGTTCCCCACCTTGTCTTTCAAGTGAGCATAGTACTATGATGGCCATGTACCTTATTTAGTTTTAGAGCCCTTTATTGTCTCAGTGATACCACTGTGTTTCCTGTGGAGCCTGAGTACTCTTATGAATGACTTTCCAGCACCAGATGTAGTATATACCAATTTTCTATTGTATACTTTCCTCTGTGGATCAATATGGATTTTAATTAACATCCTAACAAAATTACAGTTATACTCAAAGATCTCTCTCCCTTTGTACATGCCAAGAACTTGGTCTTCAACAAGTTCCTATCATACTAGACATTTTCAAGAACAGACATAATTGAAATCCTTTTTCATTTATCCTAAGGCAGACACCTTTCTTTCCTCTTCAGTAGATATGCACAGAAGTTTGCTAACTGGGGGGCTGGAGCTGCAAGACTACTATAAACATCAAAGGTGACTTGATACAGAGATTCTTGGAAGAAGTTTCCACCATACTTGGAGTGTTGTGATACTTTCATCCAACTGCTTTTCGACACTGCATTACATTAATAACCTCCTTGCAGGTTTCTTGGCAGATGAACAGAAAGGGAGGCCTTCAGTAGAAAGTTGGATGATGATTCTGAATGAATGAGGATGAAGATGAACCATTAGCCTTAAAGCTTGTATGAGGTAGTCAGAACACGAAGAGCCATGAAGTAGGTCAGTACTTTTGTCTTTTTATGTCAGTCGTTCTGCAGAAGTGCATTTACAAATGTTTAGCTTATATTCCAACACAGCACTGATATTTCTGTCTCTCCTCCTTGACTGTCCACTATCTGCAATTATTTTCTGTTGTTTTATCCCTTCTGTCATGTAGCTTATCAAATCTCTTGTGCTAATAAGCATCTGATAGATCTCACCAGGAGTCTTGGCTTCATCTTTAATTTTCCTTCATTCTAACAATTCTGCCTACAGTACATACTGTTCACAGGGTAGATCTCACATATTGCTGTTCAGCTGCCAGGCTCTCGAGTAATAAACCCTGTGTTTAATTTCTGAATTAGCGTAAATTACGATTTTAGGAGTGTTCTTCCCCTGACAGAAGACAGTCAAATGCCATATGACTGTGGCTGAAGAGTGCACAGCAACCTGGGAAATTAGTTTGTCACTGATCATCTGTTTCTTAGGATGCTTGCAAAAAGTGTACTTTATCTGACAGTTTCTTCTTCAAGTGGAAGAGCTTTATGGTGCTTCATCTAGTTCTTTCATATGGAATTTAGAAACTTGGTCATTTAGTCCACAATGCCATTTCTTTTCAAGGTTCTGCCAGTGATGATGAACACTTGCATCCTTTAAGGCTTGCAACTAACATTCTCTCTGTGACCATACAGATAACATTATACGTAGTGGCAATGGAAACCCCAAATATTAATATCATATATACATTATCTATTAATTTATTTCTAGATATGTTCTCTAATAGCACTTTAAAAAGTACCACTGCTTGTCTGCATTGATTATAGAAAGTAGTGATGCTGCTCTTATAACACAGATTGGGATATAACTAGGCACCTTTTTCAGTGTCTGCATTATTATGGTCCATTAAATACATTAGATTTTAGGATAAATCTTTAGATCATTCTACTTATCAAGCAAAAGTATAATTGTTCTAAGTTGTCCTTTATCAGATATTACTGTCAGCTGTGCTGTATCTGCTAAAAATGCCATCACCAGTTAAGATATTTTATTAGGAGCTGCTGTCTCAGCAAGATGAGAATATTAATCTGAAAGAAGTGTATTTTTTTTCCAAGCAATGTAAACAAATCTATCCTACTTAGAGCTGCATTGTCAATATTTTGTACTGCCTGTGTTGACTTATTCATTGTGGCTTTTGGCATATGGGACAACTCTGAAGATTCCATTTCTGGCCTTTCATTTTAGGCCAATGCAGGGTATTTCCAGCCTTTATCTTTGGTATTTTTCAGCTCCTGAATAATTTTCAGATATATGTACATTCTGAAATACCTTAGAAGCTCCTGTATACTTAAACACAGTCCCATGTTGCACTGAAACTTCACTCCTTGGTGATATGGGGAGTGTGTGTATTCCCTATGTTTCATTCTAGACAGAAGCTTTAGCATTTGATGTTTATCATGTTCTACATAGTGTCTGCAACTACTGAAGCTTTTTAGGCTTTGGACTCAGCTTGCAGATCTTCCACTGTCAGCTAAAAAATAATAATAAAAACTCACAACCTATATCTACTTGGGACGGAAAGAAAATTTGCTGAATATGATTAGCAAATGGTGGAGACAGTTTAAGACCCATTTTTCCAAGTGCTGAGTTCCTTTCAATACCAAAATATCTTAAAGATTTATTCAATAGGTAATTTTTAGTTACATTAGTGCTTAGGTTATTTGTTTAAACAATACCATTGAAGGGCTATTATGCCAGTAATATTCTCACTTGTACACCTGTAGAAAATATGAGATTCTGATGCAAATACTAACAAATAGATGAAACATTGGTTGACTTGTCAATTATTTTCAGTAGAAATACTTCTCAGCTGTAAACCAGCAACTGGTTTACATGTAAAGATTTTTACATATGTTCCTCATTCCACAGTTCATTCCAAAGCATCATTATACCTTTTGTTTATCTGGTAGAGCTGGTTAGTGATAGACTCACCATGGAACCAGCTTTTTCAGTTAACTTCTTGCCTACTTTTGTTGCTTCCACTCTCTAGAACGTACATGTTTGCTTAGCTTTAGCCTTTGAAAATTCTTGCTCTTGCTTGAATCCTTCTGATCTCTTCCTTTTCACTCTACTCCAGTTCAAAATGATATTACCCAAACAAAAATATTTTATATGATCAAAGTTGTCTGGTTGAAGAAAGTAAAAAAAAAAAAAAAAAAAAAGAGAAAAAAGAGAAAAGAAAAAAAGTATTATTATTTTACAAAGATGTTTGCTGCTTCTTCTGTGAACAATTCTTCTTTGCTAGTGGCACTGCTATAAGTTATTTGTCCCTGCCATATATACTTTGTGGGTTGTTGCTGACTGTCTGCAAAACATATTAACCTGTGTATTTCCACATCATAGTTGTCGAAGTGAGTACAACTCCAAGAGTAGTTCTGGTTAAATTCTGGCTTTAAATCTGTATAATGTTCTGTCCAATGCCTCTTGTAACATTTATTGTAATATTTTGTATTTTTTCTAATGTTGAAGGGCTTCTGTGAGTGTCCAGCCTTTCCATCAGACAAATCATGCCTTTAGTAATGTGCACCAAACTGCATGGTTGCTTCTTTCAATCCATGATCAATTTTAAATCCACTTCTCTCTGATTTTAGTTTGAACAGCTATATCACTTGTTTTCCTTTATCACACAAGTGTAGAGAAACAGCATTCTCCAAATTCTGGAATATTTCCATAGCCACCTTCAACTGAATTTGTTGAAAGCTGATACATGTGTCCTGTATATGTTACCTAAAGCACTTGACTACCTTTCTCTTTTGCTGGCTATTTTGTCTTGAAAATAAAGATTTTTCTCTTTCTTATTCGCTATTTTGGGAAGTAAAAGTTAGTTTGGCACCATATATGCTCTGTTTTTGGGGGGAATGGTATCTTCTCCTATGTGTGCACAGTGAGACTGCATCAACTGGGATGCACATGAGATCTCCACTTTATTATGTGCCTTTCTCTAAAATGAGAACTACTTAGCACTCCTGCAGATAAAATGTTTGAAGGCATGTATTAAATACACAAGGAAGCACAGCACAAAGGTATCACTGTCTGTAGTCTTATCTCCTCTTGTAAGCTTGTTTCGTTTTTTTTTGTGTCAGTAGTCCACTGGCAATCTTGGCATATGAGGGAATATTTCCATTAGTTTCTGTCTTTCTCTAATGGTAGACTGCCACAGTAGCAGCAGAAGTTATTTTGCTAGCTTAGCTTCACCCAAAGGTGTGCTTTAATTAGATCACCCACTTGTCACTGATTCTGTAAAACCTAAGGCAGAATTAGCTGGCAAAATATGGCCATGAAATATGTAATAGTCTAGGTCCAAGCACAGTGAGTATTCTTCTGTACAATTTTGGTGTTACGTAGTATAGTGCCAGAACCAGTGCCTATGTGGTTAGGTACAGAATCTTTCTTCAGCTGATCTAGAAACAAAGCACTAAAGTGGATCCTGAGTAGCAAGGTTATGATGCTGATACTTTGTTAATTAAAATCCCTCAGTTTATGGAGAAATAATCTGCAAAATTTCAGATATTAATTAAATTAGCATTTTCAATACTAGAGAATCCTTTTTATATGATTAATTGTTTCAGTTTCAAATCCAAAAGTGCACATGCTAGAATTAATACAAATTACTTCAAAGATGGTTTTTAGTGGATTTTTCTCAAAAGATCTCTCTTGCCTTAGTCACAATTCCTCTGAGACCCGTTTCTCTTGCCTGCCTGAAGGGAATCGGGACGCCTTGTATGGTGCACAAATGGCCAGAGTTCCCTTGGCCCAGCAAGGAAAGTGGTTTTGAATGGGACATTGATCACTAATAAATAGCAGGAAAAAGGGTTATATATCAACGTTGTCCATGTAAATCACTCCTCTGAATCTACCTTACGTTGAGATTTGATTGTTGTGTTGGTTTTGTTTTTTTTTAAGACTCCCAGTTATGGCCTGAGAATAATTTTTTTACAAATACCTTAATGAATAGGAAATAAAGTATGGGAGTTTCCCAAAGAAGTAACTAATGCTTTAAGAAATCATATGTCATAATAGAGGAACATATTACCTGTGGAAGGACAGCAGTTTAATCTCACAATTCAGTATTTGTAGCAGTTGATTCCTGTAACCTCTGAAAGTAGAGAGACTGTTGAAGTAAGTAAGCCTAGGCAGCTCTCTAATATAGTTGTAAGATATGCTAGCATTCTAGAATAATATTTTTAGGAAGAACACTTTTATTTCTCAGGTTAATAGAAAGGCAGAATGAAACCCTAAAATATCACACAAATCTGTGATGACCTTGATAATTAGCATTTATTAATCCAAGTGCAAAGGCAGCCAATTCTAAAATGAGCCCCACTAAGGCAGGCTTCTTGCAGGATTAATTCTAGTTCTTGAATTTTATCTCTTTTGTACTAATTGCTTCAAATTATGTCAGAAATTTTGTTATTCTATAGCAAAACATTTACTCCTCCTTTTTAGAAGAAATAGAAATGTTAACTAAATATTTACCAGAACAGTTACCAAAATGAAGTTATGAATATAGTTGTCTTCGAGGGTAATGGAGACCAGAATACAGGGACAAATATTCCTGCTTGTCAAGTAAATTAAAAACTAACTCTGTAGTTGTTATTTCCACTCACTGAAATGCTACCAATGAAAGATTGAGGCAAACATAACTGCTCTCCCCTCCCACACCTAGTCTAATATGTCCTTCTCTTGATGTCATTTTTAGGTGTCTTTTTGTGCAGCCTTTTCTAGGAATTATTGAGCTGATCTTGCTTTTTAAATACAAATATTTAAGAAAAAAATCTTAGGCCATGTTTCAAGAAATAGAAATTCATATGAACTATAGAGAAGATGTATAAAGTTTATGCATTCTTTGTCCATACTAGAATTAAAGCACATTATTTCAAAGGTTTGCAGAGCTTGATTTAAAAAAAAGTGCAGCTTTTTTTTTTTTTTAAGAAAGGTCCAGTTGCCTTTCGTGGATCAAGTTGGAGATGTCCAGCAATGTTCTGCCCTCAAACATCAGTTCTTTCTCTTAATTGGAAGTTGAAGTACCCCAGCTGAAGTAAAGGAAAAATTAACATGAGGTGTTCTGCTTTATACTGAAGCAAACTGAAATTGCTCCTGTCTAGGGTGGGAAAGCTTGTCTCCAATGGATAGGCAGGTACTATGAGTTATGTGATAAATATTTAATACAGTTGGATCTGCAGCTCTGCTCATGTTCCTCATTTTAGACAAGCTCTCTTAGTAAGGCTGTATATTTTTGACAAAGTAAGAGTGCAGTAGGCTTTCATAATTTATAAAAGTTTGTTATCATGGTGCTACTGGTGTGTAGTTCTCATATATCACAGACTGGGAGCTATTAGTGTTTCACTTCATTGCTATCATACTATCAACATTTAGTATCACTAGACCTCCCCCTTCCCCATGAATTTAGTGCTTAATGTGATTCTTTAGGCTTTAAAATTGGAGAATTTTATTAGTTTCTAAAGCTCTTCAGTAGGAGGGTATTTCAAGAAGAAACGTAAATTGTAAAATTCATCTGGGATGCTTACTGAACTATTGGCATTGTTTTGTCAAAAACTGATTTGAAATGAACTAGAAAATTGCCAAACTATCGAAGTATGGGATGTGGGAAAGTTAATATATTAAAGAAACACTATCATGAGAAGAGCCATTTTAAAAATGATATTTTAAGAAATTCACTTATATAGAGAATAGGGCAAAATCATAATCCTTTATGAGTCCAATAAAGACTGTCTAGCTTCTGCCACTTGATACAATACCCTTCTTATTGAACTTGGAAAAAATCTACTACAGAGGACTTTTTTTTTTTTGGTGCAATATAGGTTTAGTTGGCTTTTTAACTTAAAATGGAAGAACGATGATACTGTGACAAATGTGCTCTGGACTGGCAAGGGGGGTGCACAACACCCTGGACCATCATGTGCTGCCATAGTGTACATAGGAGCAGGGCTGATGGCCTTGTAGTCACGCTGCTTTGGTTTGATGTGCTTTTATTGCACTGGCTACACTGGTAATCTATGTGTCTTGGTAATGGACTTGTAGTTTATGTTTTAAAGACAGAAAGAATCTTTTCTCTATTGAGCAAAACTTGAGGATGTTGTTTTTTTGCTTTAGAGACAGGCTGTGAAAGCAGCTGAATAGGAAGGAAACCTTTCTTATTTGATGTAGCTTCTTGTGCCTGGCTCACTGTATAAGATATTCATGTGGCATTTTGGAAGATCAAAAATGAGATGCCATTTTACCTTAGCTGACTTGTTAATGTTTGCTTAAATAGTTAACTTAGGCATGTAGAGTACAGGCAAAAGATAGGAAGGATTAATATTTGTACTTTGCTTTGTATTTGCGTAGCTGGTGGTTCCTCTAAAAACTACCTGGGGATAGTAAGGCAGGGTAAAATAATTGCTTTTCCTAGTCCTCTTATTGTGTGACTCCTTTCCACTTCATCCAATTCTTACATGTCCTATTCGTAACGTGTAAGTCGTGCAAGGGTGTGTGCTGTTTAATTCCTGGTGACCTACTGAGCTGTAAAAAACTTGCTGTGGTGTGTTGGAAAAATGGATTTTCATGCAAAGTTCAAATGGAAGCGAATTTTGCTCTTGTTTTATAAGGAAACCTACCTTTAAAGGGAAAACTAAGTTGAAAAGACTTCCACCTGGAATTGTAATCTAAAATGATTTCAAGCACCACCTAGGATTATTGCATCTGAAGCATAACAGTGAGGCTTTTTAAGTCAGTTGCCTTTGCTTATTTTATGATATTTTAGAGAAAATCCAAGTCTTGTCAGTATTAGTGACAAAATTCCCATTGATTTCAGTGGACTCTTGAATTTAACTCCTATGAAAAAACTGCTCTCGGTGCTCTTTGGCTGCTCAGTGGTTCTTCCCTTCCCATGTTCTGCCTTTCTGTCTCTGCCTTTACACTTCTCATGCTGGAGTTTGTATGCAAATCCCATGCAGCATAGAGGAGTTTTTGCTGGGAAAACCTGCACTGAGTCTAAGCTGGCCTCAGAGAGGTGCACACAGAGATAGAAGGGGTGGAAAGACCAGAAGATGTTTGATAGTGTCCTCTATACATGTACAGTACTGGAAAAGCATCTCTCGTAAACCATTATGAGAAAATGATTCTATTTCAAAATATATTGTTTACATTTTTTAATTGAATTTTGCCTATCCTGTCATCTTCAAGCTTTAAATAACTTGAAAAATCTTGCAGTCTATGCTTTTTTATAGCACAGTGGATGTAGTTAGAAATTAATTACAGTACTGCTAAAGAACAGCCTGTCTCTCCATCAAGAAAACTCTTGTATCCTCCTAAAGAGCACCTTTGCTGCTATAACACTTTTTAAAACATAATCCCTGCAATCACTTAAGAATCAGCAGAGGGTTTCGATGTGTTTCCTTCCTTGGAAGCCTGAGTTTACCTTTCACTCATGTCTGCATGCTGCCTTATTCTGCACATCACTTGAAGCAGTGTGTCTGAAACCAGTTGTCTTCTTACCATGTCCTCCCACCTGCTCTGCTCTTTTGTAGCCAAGTGCCTCCCACAAGCAGCAGAAGGTTTCTCTGGGGAAGTTGCGTCCAGCTGTTTTGGCAGCCTGCTGCTTTAAATACTCAGACCCAGCTCTCTCCTTTAGCACAGACAAAGCAGGCTTAATGCTGCTCATCAAAATATGTTCACAGTGGTAAGCATGGGAAAATGAGCCAATGGGAATGCCATATGAATAACTTGAAAAACTGCAATTATGACTAACGATTCAAGTGCTGTTTAACATTTGACAAAGATAACTTTGCTACTTTCTTTTAGCACAATGTAAAATTCAGAGTCTGATTGTTCTAATTGGAATAAAAGGGAATATTGCCAAAATCACATGCTGGCTTACCTCCCCCTTGATTCTGGTGACTGAAGTTGCACAGGACACTAATTGTAGAAGAAAGTTACTTTTAGCCTTCAGCTTTCTGCAAACATCCATCTCTGATCTAAAAGCTCAGAATCTTCCATGCTATCACAGTGAAGCAGATGTGATGAAAAAAAAATCCAATAGCTCATTTTTTGCAACTCTGGAGTACCCTGTTTCTTTTGGAATAATGGCTTAATCGATCTTCACGAACGAAAATCACAGATGAGCCAACCAATAGAAAGAGAAGTAATGGATAAAGGAAGACATCTGTGAATTTGATATGAACCATTTAAGTATCATAGCCTATAGAAATAAGATGAAGCATTTGGAGAAGGTAGTTCAGCTCTACCACTGAACATCTTCAGCCTCAGACACTTATGAAGATTATATACTGACATGATAGTGGACATGTCTAATCTAAAATCCATTAGGCTACCAGATCTATCATTAAATCAGCAAAATTCACCTCTCTGGTCCATAGACTGGTGTGATGCATGGATGGCAGAGTGATATGGGGGAACCTCTCACTGCCATGAAGACATTTATCATTGTAATATAGAACAAGCTGAAGGCCTTCATGTAACATGCAGTAGAGGCAACAGCCTTGATATTCTTGTCCTTTAAATCTTTCTTCAAGAGAAGGAAATTGCAAGTACTCTAGGAAGCACCAGGAACCAAGGGAATGGGCTTTTTTTTTTTTTTTACACCTTTGTCCCTCACAAGAATATACCAACCTCTTTCTAAAGAATTTTATTATGCCTTCCTTCACTGAAATCTTTGCAGTCTTTAGTTTGCAAAATTCCTCTCTGTTTCAAATAATACTTTCATAAGACATGGTGTAGGTTATATGTAGTATGCTTTATCCCTTTGCCAAATATGAGGGTTCAAAAGATAGTTGTGTTTGTCATACTTCTACATCTTTTCCTCAATAGATGTTAAAAAACAAGTGAACCTTTAGTAAGAACAAGCCTCCTGATATTATGAAACACTATCACCCCCACTCTGCACCCTCTATTAGGACTTTTTTTTCACAGTATCATGTGAACCATCACCTGACTCAATGTATTCTAGATCAGACTGTTTAATTATGTGTAAGCAGCAGGATTGCAAGATCCAGGAAAATATTCTTTCTGAAAGCGGCATGGCATCTAGGCCAGGTGGCTTTCTTAATGTCAGTATTTTGTATAGCTAAATCTGATGCAGTGGTGCTTGGTAGCGACACTGGCTAGGGTTATAGCCTGCTGCCTGCAGCCAAAGGCACAGAAATAATGGTAAGTGAATGTGTACCTTTTGCCAATTAAAGCCTACCTGCATATTTTCAAATGCTTATAAAGAAAAAGAATTTTTGTTATGGGATTGGTCAATGTAAAGATTAAGACCTCTTAAAATTCATGAATCTGGAGTTAGCCAGCTGTTTATTGACGTTATTTCCTTCACACTATCAGAAATAATGCAGTATTGGATAGCTAATGCAATGAAAGGTTTTGTGATAGTTTGTCATATCCATTGCTTAGACACATTGCCTACTTTTACTATGATCTCTGTTCAGTAAATGAAGTGTAGCGAGTCCTTATTTGCATGTGTGTACTTTTTACACTATTAAATATCTAAGTTTCAACATAATTTTCCCTTTAGGTTTGTAACAACCATCCCATATGAAATGTTTATGGTTTATGCATCTGCTAAGGAATAGTATCTACTCTGTGCTATTTTAGGGCAACAGGCGTGTGTGCTAATATGGTTTAGTCCTTTTTCATTTCAGTTTGTGTTGTCTTGCTTAGGCTCTGGGTGAAGAGGGGACATGTGGACAATGACACTGGCTTAAGTTGTTAACCAAAGTGATTTGATTGTGTGGCTGAGTCTTATCAAGGCCAATCAGTGCAATAGTTTTGGAGAGAAGATCTATCAAAGGACTGATATTCTTTAAGTAAATTTCCCATATTCTCCAAACTTTTTTGGTTTGTTGTTTTTGTTTTATTTTTTGTTTGGTTGTTTGGGTTTTTTTGTGTGTTTGTGTGTGTGTATGAGTGTTGTTTGCATATTTTAGGACTTGCATGGCAACTCTTTGATCAGAGATCTGTCTTAGAGAAAATGAAAGAAGAGGCTAGAGAATGCCTCTGCTTTCCTTGTATTCCTTTTTCTGTCTCTCTTCAGTCTTCTTTGCCTTCCTTGATTGTTGTCACTCTATGTGTAACCCACTGCCAGTGCTATTGCATACCACACTGCAGAAGGGGTTCATTTTATTCCTGCTTAACTGTGGATTCACACCCTACAAGAATTTTAGTTGAAATCCAGACTTGGAAAGCTGGCCTTCTCAGTTGGGGTGGTAGGAAAGGCTAACAGTTTCCTTGGCTCAAAGGCATCAAATTGGATAAACAGAAAACAGGGGCCTGGAGAGTGGGAAAGCTCTTGATGGTGATTAGTTGTCATCCTGCTTGTCAGAACAAATGAAGAAGAGGAGCACAATGTTTGCACTGTTTGAACAAGCCTCAGAGAGCAAATTAGATGGTAAATGTGATCATAATTTGCCTGCCTTTCTTGAAACTCCCATGGTGCTATTACTGTTTTTTCTCTTTTCAGGTAAAAAAGCTTTAACAAATACATACTTCTGTGGAAACTGAAGTGCACTGAGGTTGTTTACAGATATATTGTGCACAGATTTCTGTGGTTTAAGTGATAGTGCTAACTGTATCTACATACTGCAGGCTGGTGCAAGGTGTGTAATGCCATTGAAAAGATAACATATTTCAAAACTGCATATGATGTGGAAAAAAAAGATATAGACAGCTACTCATACAAGTATATATTTAGATAGGTATGCAGATATAAAATAAGCTTGTGCCTGAGCTTTATATTGCGCTTGGTTGAGTACTGTTGATAAAGCCAATTATGGTGGTTTTTGGAAAGGTATCTAGAGTGTAAATTCTTTTGTCCTATTATCCTGTGATAATGTGCAGTGGCAGGCTGTGCCCCTTGATGAACTGCCAGCACACCTAAGGTGACTAAAACTGTTACTAAATAAGAAAATCAGCACTTTGGTGTTTTGTGTGTATAGAAATGTGGAATAACCTGTAGCATTTAGATAATGAGTTTGAGGTGGAAATGGAGAAATGCTACTTACAGTTTATTTTACACATGAAAGTATTTCACACATAGCAGAAATCGTTAGTGTAAACAAGTATCAATTAAGAGAACAAGTATGAGCATTGTTGGAGAATAAGGTAAAAGCTGTGATGTGAAAGGCTCTCTTGGGTAAGGACAGATGACTGACAGTGAAAAGATTTAAAGTATTTTGATTGCCTTGCACTGCAATCTGAACCTGTGGAAACTAATAAAAATCGACTGAGCTTAATTAGAGACCTATAGAAAACAAAATACTTTGTTTAAAAACCCAGTATTTTGACTGTCATATCTCTGATTTGTAGTTGTAGATAGAAGAACACCAGACTGCATTAAAAGTTAGACATTTTTTCAATATATTGCAAAAATAAAAAAAGAAAATAGTAACAGTAATTGTGGATTCACTATATGACCTTAAGGGTAATGATAGGAGAATGTAAAGGACAGCATGTTTATTTTTATCTCTTTATAAAATAATTTTAGTATACCAAGCAGCTCAGATTAGTCTGTTCCCTATCAAATTGCATTTGCCTATGCATCTCTCTTCTTTATCTCTTATCCATCTTGGTAAGAGACCCGCTGCTAAAGTACCCTGCGGAAGGGCCAAGGCCATAATGTCAACGTTACCCAACATGAAGAAATAATGTCCTAAAGCAGACAAGCACAGTTCTTGTGTTGTGGCTCTGACTGTGATGCACAGAGCTTTAGGAATTACATTGGCTTCTGGAGTTTCCTTTACCCATGCACTTTGTTCTGCATCTTCTCCAGCAAAGCTCTGTGGTGGACATAGATATTCTCTATCGATCTGCTGGGCCTGCTTCAGAGAGATGGGGCATGTACAGTTTTTTGTTCCTGTGTATTTTGGATGTGCTCAGTTAAGAGCAGTAGAATAAATGAAAAGTGTACTGCTTCATCAGTCACTGAACAGTGCCAGATACTCTATTGTGCAAGCTGGTAAGCATATATACTTTGGTGGCTGATGCAGTTTTTACCAATATTTTAACATACTGAAGTTTCAATTAAATAAGCTGGCAACATAGTAACACATTTAATATTAGTAATGCACAGTGACAATTACATTTCATTTTTCTTTATTGACTATTTGAGGTTTTAAAAATATTTATTTGGCAAGTTTGTGTCTCCTTTTTTGTTATTTTTTAAGATATGAGTACTTAGGCTCATGCACTAATGATTTTTAAGCTGTAATAGAAAGCATATAGGATATGAACAGTGATGTGAAATAGATTAATTAAAATCAATGTTGTTTCAATGAATACTAATTGAATTATTAATGCTTGGATCAGGGTTTTTCCCCATTTTGTGATTATTCAGCTTGTTGGTTGATGTATGCATTTCTGTTGATGAAAGCCATTTCTCCATCTTCCTTGCTTGTTTTGGCTTTTTTCTTTTCTCCTGCCCCTCAGTAGAGGAATGTGCTATCAATATCAAGCAGGAGATAGGAACTCGCTTATAGCCAATTTACTTTCTTCAATGCTGTCTCCATCATCTTTTCCAATCCTGTTGCAGAAGTAGCCTAAAAGCTCCTTAAGTGCTCTATGAGGAAAAGTGGAGTCAGATGGTGTCAGGAGGGCCGTGGTGCAAGTCCGTAGCTGTAGTTGGGCTGAGCTGTCAGTAACCACCTAGCCCTGATGCCCAATGCTACCTCTGAGCACACTGTTGCTGGGCTGCCCACCCCGCTGGCCTCGTGCACTTGGGTGAAAGAACAGCTCAGAAGAACCTGCTGCCTAGCTCTGGGCTGAGGAAAGTTGCTCTCTTCTCCTCGCTGCCCTGACTGCTATTAATATCACCTCCCCCTAGCTACTGGATCATATGATTTCATCTGAAATAGATTAAAAGTTCCTCTGTTTTGATGCCAACAATAATGTGATACATTTGTTTGCCAGTTCTCTGGGGTTTTATTTTTGTAACTTGAAGGCTTAAGTAGAGGGTCCAAGGGAAAGATTGCTATCCTATTGAATTTGGAGCGTGGGTTACCCCACCCCCCACTATTTTAATAATTATGTTATTAGAAAATAGTCTATTGAAAATATGCTATTCACCATTCAGTTATTTACTGCAAAAAGAACAGTTTGTGTGAGTGTATATTTACATGGAGCAGAGGAGGCAGTGTCTCTTGTTTTTTTTTGGTCTGTTTGTAAGTCCAGTGTGGTTACTGGCTAAGATAACAGTTTCTGCAACAATAGTGCAAGTAAAATAAAGCATCTTTTCTTTCCCCTTTATTAACAAATGTCCAGAAAGCACAAAAGTGTTTGAAACTATTCCTGGAGTGGAGGATTCTTCATGGTGGAGGCTTAGAGCCTTAGCAAACAAGTAGAAATTTTTGGGACTGCTATGGAAGCCCTTTGAGGAAAATGTCTATGACATGAGGTTCCCGCATGCTACAAAGTACAAGAGCTGTTACAATACCTGTAGCACATGAAAAAAAGGAAGAACAATTACTTGGTATTTTGTGGATCTTTAGAAAAGCTACTGCTTTTGAACATTTGTTTAAATATTTGTTGGATTACAGTGCATTATTACGGGTTATCAGACACAACTAAGCTATAATTCTGTCTTTTCTAGCCAGCTAGGATTTGATCTTATGCTGAAGGCATTGTATGTCTCAGTAGTAAAGTGTAATGTTCCTGTCTTCAGCAGTATCTGTAGTTCTGTCAGCCAGGTGCAGTAAGGCTTTCTGCCTATGAATCAGCAGTACATATTAGTTCAATTATTTATTATGATTGCTAGTTATAGAAACTGCATTAACCAATAATACAATTTGCGTTTCTGTAATGATTTCTGTAGCACTCTGAAACTTTACAAAATTGTTATAAAAAATGACTTAGACTGGAAAACATTTGGGGCAGTTTCAAGAAAATTAAAGCATTGTTGAAAGGCAGGGCTGTTGCCATCAGAGTGGAAAAATTCTGAGACGAAGTCATTTGTCCAGGGTTTATGTCATAGCATTTTCAGCCCTCCTAACAGTAGACACAAAATGCCTTTAAGATATATTTCTTCGCATACTCTTTTCTCTTAATTATCATCCCTACCTAAAGGAACACTTCAAATAGCCTGGACATGCTTAAGGCTCTCCTGACAAGCAAGAAAGGGTTCATGAAAGTGCTTTATTCATTTATTTATCTTTTTTTTTATTTTCCCTTGTTTTCTGAGCCCATTGATGTCCATATCTTTGTCACTTGATCGGAATGAGATTTGTGATATGTTGTGTAGCAAGATTTTAGTGATATCTAGCCATTCAACTAAGTAGTTTTTCAACACTGCTAGCAATTGAAGGAGGAAGGAATGTAACTTTTCTTCACATCAAAGAAAGTATTTTTATGTTGTTAGGCAATAGCACTGGGAACAGCTTGGTGCACTTATAAACTGTCTTGCAACTTGCTACTGCTGTAGTGGAATGGGATTAATCAGTCATCCAGAGGAAAAAATGAAATGACTCGCATGTGGAACTTGGCATAATACAGTGGCCAAGTCCCAGATCTTTCCTGATATAACCCTCAGTCCCCACAGCCCTTCCAAACCATTTCTCTGTACATATTAGCTAAATACTTTTATTCTAGACTTTCATCTAACCCTAAGGATCCCAAATAATTAGTTGTTTATTTGGTTTATCCATATTTGAATATGAACATTTGACAAATACGTAGGAAAAGAGTATGAGTTACTACAAAAGCTTTACCCCACTGCTGGTCAGTTAGATAAAACAAGTTGTTTGGGCATATCAGGGGTTCAAAATTCTTTTGTTTGAGTCTCTAATCTACAACATTCCTCAGATTATGTTCTGATAATAGTGAGAGAGAAGAGGTTGTTTGGATTTGACTTCTTGACCAGCTGCTATAAAACTAACTTTCAGCTCAATTTCAAACCATTTTCACTCTTCCCTTAAATTCTTTTTTTGCTGAAAGAAACATGTTAACAGGTGGGAATAACTTGTATCCATCTAACTACCATTCTTCTTCCAAGCTTCGTTTTAAGAAGGATGGAATTAAGGAGGAGAGGCTAAAGGATTAATCTTGGGGTAAGGGAACTTTTTTTTTTTCTCCTTCTTTCAGCATTATTTCTCTCAATTTAGAGGCTTCTGTTCCCATTCTAATACATAGGAGATTCTCATTATTTTAATTGTATTTTAATTTTAGTTTTAATTTTAGTTTAGTTTTTATTTTATCTTTCACTTTAGACAGGAACTATTTCATGTGAAATATCTGGCTTATATGTCAGGCAAATCTTTATAACATTATTATTGCCTTTTATGCCAAAGGAAGATTTTATTTTTTTTTAATTTATTTTTGTCATTATCTTTTCCAGTTGGTGTGACAGTTGTTTCAGGGAGTACTTTCTGTCATGTGCTGAGCTTCCTGCCCCAAAAAGACAAGCTTTTAAAACTTGTTGGTTCATTGATAGAGTAATTAATATTTGAGGTTTACAGACTGTGCAGTAAAGACTCTCGGACTTTGGACTTACTCCATCAAGTACATCCTCTCATCATAGAGATACAAACAGAAGAATTGAACAGTATAAAGCAAAGTAATTCTTAGTGTATTCTTTTAATAGACTATGCAAGAGAAAAGCTTTGAGATCCATCAACATGCACTTTGTATTTCTTGCTTTATCTATCTTTATTGCTAAATTTATTACTAATAAATAAATGGGAAAACTTTTCAAGTTTTGCAATAATTGCTTGTGTGGAGAGGAAAATAGCAGAAGGAGACTATGAAGTCTTCCTAGACCTTTTCTGAGAAATAATTTTTCTCAAGTAATTTTTGGTCTTTTATGTCTCCTCAGCCATGGCAGAATGCTTGAGCTTTAAACTGCCTGTGGTGGTAATGAAAGGTGACATCAGCTGAAACCGGAATTCAGCAGTGGGACTAATGGGATATTTCATGGGAGTCTAGTGTCTGTATTCAGACACCAGAAAGAGTAGGAAACAAGTCTGTTATGAAAGGTTAAGAGGTGTCATGTGTCCATTCAAAAATCAGAAGTAAGAGAAACTAAATTTGCCTGTCAGAAAAGGATATTAAAGGGCTGCATACTATTAATTTGAAGAGGGGACTGCATTGTAAAGCATGATCTGGTTATGCTCCAAAAAGCCTGTTTGGACTTATTTTTTTCTTTACTTTTTGTCTTGTCGGCTTGACGTGGCTACTGTAGAGAGTTGATGAAAGAAGTTAAAGTTGCTTAGTCCTATTACTGGAGTGAATGAAAGTGAGCAATAACATAGTTCTATGGTTTAGTTTGTGATTATAACTGAATGGCATTTTTTTGTAGCATTGAATCAATAGTTTGGATCAGAGGCAGCAAAATGGCTGACTCCCAGTGTGATTCCAGAGCTGATGTGGCCAACAGAGGAGGAGAAAAGTGTATAATGCACGAAGGAAAAACAGGAAGTTAATGAGTAGAAGAAAAGATGCTCAGTAGATGCTTCTTTTGGTGACCTGGTTCCCTTTTAGAAATATTCTACCCATATGCAGCTGCCAAGGGCAGACTAGCTGATTAAGATAGGGTAGGTTTCTGTTCAGTAAGAAATAGTCTTTCTAAAAGATGGTAGAAATTCTGTGAGCATTTCTTACATCAGGACAGACAAAATTACAACTCCTGATGATTCAGCAACAGCAGCTTTTCTGAACTCTAAGTCACTTGTATAATTTTGTCTTTTCTTGGAGTAATTCAATATGTTTACTTTTTGTTCCAGCTTTTCTATTTCAGTTTGATAATGATTTTCTGTCTTTTTCCTTTTGTCTCATATTTTGCTTATGAGATTTTTTAATTGCAGATTGTCCTTGGCAATAACTAGCATTTTTCTTAATTTCTGCCCATGGATCCAAATGCTTGTCGGGGTTTACTGATACCATAAACATTTCTGCTGAGTCACCAAAATCCTTACTGGAGGTTGGCAGCTAACACTGTCTCTGCCATTATGTTTTCTCCAGCACCTCAGTTTTACATAGCTTTAATAAATTTTCTCAGACCAAGTGGCTCCCAACATTCAGATACTCAGTAGAATAAAAAAAATAAAAAAAAAAAAATAAAAAAAAAAAAAAAAAGTTGTACTTATGTAGCACACCTGCTTTAATGTGGCAAAAGTCTGAGACAATAACTGCACAGTCAGTTATGGTCATACTGCTCTGTAACTTTTCTCCTCTGGTTGTCAGAAACCTCCTCTGCTTCCCTGGTGGGGAGGCTTCTGACAGACCTCATTACCAGAATATATTTTATTGTTACATACAAGAATATATTATATTCTTATATCAGAATGGCTTCCATGATAGCTCTAGTATTGTATCATTGCTAACCGTTCCTCCCAAGTGCTCCAGTTCCTACTTAAATGTTATCAAAGACTCTATGGTTCTAGTGAAAACATTGCAAAATTTTCTGCAAAGATAGCTTCTAGTGGGCATGGAGAAGTAAGTATCCAGCTGCTTTCATCCACGTCCCATCAGGGCAAATAGCAAGCACTTCTGCTGCCAGCAAGCTTTCTTGTCCAGACCTATATCCTTCTGGAGCAGGGGACAGAAGAACGACACCAGGTTCACTTACCAGCTCATCACGCTGCCCTTGAGGAACTATTACAGCTCAACAGATTAATCAGATAGATTAATACTCCTGCTCTCTGGTGATTACCAGAGGTCTGTTTTGATGGCTCTCATTCTGGCACTTTTCCCACTGAAACCCTTTTCCATCTTAAAGTGGAACTAATTAATTCTAGGGCAATACTGAATGGTTTCTTTCAGGTTAACAGTTCAGCCAGTTTATGTCTGGATGCTCTAAGTCCCACTGAAATATCTTAACCAGTTCTCCAGACAGTCTAGTAAGGTTACCTTGCTACTGGATATACAGGTTTTTGGATAAGTAAGATCATAAGTTGTTATACTCCTAAACATTTACAGTTTTGCTTTGCTTGGTTTGGTTGGGTTTTTTTCTGTCATGAAGATGCCATATTTGTCTTTTACTGAGCATCACCTGTATTTCTTCAGTAGTACTTTCAGATAGACAGCATTCTTCTGCACAGGGATCATAATCTGCCATGTGTTAATAGCACATGTCACTCTACTCCAGAAGTGGCTGCGTTGTGGTGACCGCCTTTAAAACCGTATCCATCATATGATTGCAGCTGAGAGGCATGATGGTTGACATATAATGATGAAGATGATACTATGGGAATTATGTTCAATCTTTACTCAGGATCCCTGAGCTTTTATAACAGAGCCAATAATATACATTGCATTTGTAGCAAAGGCAAAAGTAAACGTGCCTGCTTTGGTGATTATCTAATAATCAAAACCTGTGATTGTCAGATAATAAAAATAATCACTTCATCCTCAACTATAAAACTTTTTTTTTCTTTAATTCTTCATGGATAAGATTTAAGAGTTAAACAACGTATGAAAATGTTCCCTTTCTAATTTTGATTTTAGTCTGAATCAATTGTCTAGACATATTCAAAAATTTTAAACAGTAGAAGAAGAAATCAAAATATTAGCCTCCTTTTGAAAGCCTATAATCTGCTCATTCTTTGATATATTTTCATCTTGTGTTGGAAATATTTTACAATGTTATATTATTCTGACAGCCTAGCCTAAAGTTAAAAACTAGTTGTATAGTTGTATTCTCTAAAGTGTTTGAAAATCAGCTTTTAAAGACATGATTGTGAAAAATGTTATGGCTTAATTACTTCCAGAAGAAATGTAATTGTGGAAGACTTTACCAATGTAAATGTTCTGTGAAGAGAAGCACTTTAAAATAGCCAGTTTGGCTGGCCATTTTACATGCTGTCTTGATTGCTAAACAGCAATTCAAGACATTCCAATTTGACTTTAGGGTAAGCATGTTCCTACTGGAAAACACACAAGGTTTTGCAGTGATTTATATACATATTTTGCCAACTCAGTCCTGTGATGCTCAATATCTTGAAGAATGAACTCTCCAGAATTAGGCACATGATTGCCTTGAGCACCCCTTTTTTCTTTCAGATTTTGTGCTTAATTGATTTGCTACTTATTTTTGAGTGGATTCTAAAATTTATTTTTACTGTGTTGCCATTAATAGTTTTATTTCTTATTCTCTTCCTTTTTATTGGAGTGTGCAATGCTTGACTTGGAGATATTAGTACATTTGTTCCGTGTTAGATACTAAACTAGTGAAAGCCAGCCCCAAAGGGACACTCATTGCCATTTTCAGTTGTGTCTAAAATCTTCTCTATACTGCTGTGAGCAGGGACTGTCCCCAAAAGCACTGAGTTGATCCTTGTGTCAGGGAACAAGTATTACAGTGGTTTGATGATTTGGCATAACTGAGTAACGAAAGGACAGGAAGGTCTTAAAGAAGATGAAGCATATGATCCTCCAATTCAGTTTGCAGAAATAAGGTTATTCTTGAGACTATTTAGACAAAGTAGTGAAAATTTGACCACTTCTAATCTCCACTAGATTGACAGCTGTATTTCTAGTTTATGTATTGACTGTCTGAGACAAGACAGGCTCCATTTTTGTCTTCAGTATTGGGAGGGAGCAATATGTACCTATCTAATCCCTTCTCAAAAACAATTGAAACCTGAAAGAGCTGAGATCATTTGGCAGATATCGTGACATTGTACTTGGCTTTGACAACTTCTATACTTCTGGAATAATCTAAAACAATGGATTATTGTTTTACCCAATTCTGGGGTATATGGCCACTGTATTGATGATTGTTTTATATATTCCTTTGAGGTTGTCTCCTGGTTCCGGTATGATCCATCCATCTTCTCTGTTTTCACAATTTTAAAAATGGCTACAGTCCAAAAGATGAATAATCTCCTAAATATCCTAGCAATACTGCTGGGAGAAGAGGTGCAGTCTTTTTACTTCTTGCATCTGGTCTCAGACTGTAAGGGATATAGTAGCACATCACAAGAGGATCACTTTGGTTGTTTCTTCTGGAATTGTCACAAAAAGAAAGGTGGAGAAAAAAGTGGTGCATAAAGACTAGTTCGTTTTTAATAGAAATGACAGTAGTGAAACACAATGAAACATGTTTAGTATAGTGAAGAGATTGCCAAGGGAGGTCACTGTTTATTTAAGGTTCTTGAAAAGTATAAACATCAAGGAAGAGGAGAAATTCTACAGAGGGAGACATGGGAGTGTAACTAATGGTCAGAAGAATTAATGGGATAATAAAATAATTAAGAAAGGAGAAATTTCACCTGAGGCTGTCAAAGTTGACATAACTGATAGGAGTGGAACTTCCTAGGTTATACTTGAAGAGGAATTAATTCAAGAACTTCAATTGGCCAATAAATCATTTCAGTTGGAATTGTGGAAGGATTGGTATCTTAGAAAAAAAAGATTGTATTTGTTTTTGTATGTGAAAATATCACCATACAGTATGCCAAACTCTGCATAAATGTTGGCAGCCAGAACTCGCTGAAGAAAGACTCTTTCATCACTTTAAGCACAGGCATCCTGTGGATTACTGTGTTGTGAGTTATTTATTTATATTTCAGTTGTTTTCTATCTATTTTAAAAATTAGTTTTTCTAATGTTCTCTGTGTCTTTTTTAAGAATTCTAATTTATTTTCTCAGCTACTTCCTTTCTCTCAAACTAAAATCAGCAATAATGCAAATATTTGGGTAAAAGCTTTAATGAGTCTCTTATTTCTGGACATATTTACTGCTCTCCCTTGTATTTAATCTTTCTGCTCTTCCTCTTCCCGTTACATTTCTGTCAGTCAAAAACAGAGTTAAATTATATGGGGTTTGATGTGGCTTGTGTGGATCAAATCACTTGTTTGTTCAGGATGAAAGATCATTTTCAGGCTGTTTCTATTTGATATTTTTACTTATGTCAGTTGGTAGCAACTCAAAAAGCCTGCTTTATTTTATGGAGATTAATGTATTCGCAGGCAGTGTTGGGGTACCAACAGTAACCAACAAGCCCGCTATGGAATGGGAGTGACATTATCAGTTATCTTTTCCCCTGTCTTGACTTGCAAGCAAGGGAAGTACATTCACTTGTCTAAGCTGGTGCAGAAGGTTGTATCTGTTCATAGATAAGAAATTACCTTTACTTATGGAATGAAATCCTTCTTCCATTGTGACCTTGCAGGCTGAGTGGAATGGTTAAAGTTGTTCTTTAAGTAAATTATCAGATTGGTGCCAGTTTTGCTGCACTCATACTTTAAAACAGTTACTATTGCACCACAAGGTGATTTCTGTTCCACTGGCTGGTTGGCTGTCTTGAACATGGCTTCATCTGTTCCTCTGAAATTCCCGTTGAAAATTTTTGATTTTATCAATTTTTGATTTTATCATGAGCCAGCATTTAAAAATACTGATTTTTTTGTGATTGCCCATTGTATTGGTAAGGTAGGGCAAATACTGGTTGTGTTGTATCAATAGTTTACTTGTCATTTCCTTGCTCTACAGTATGATCTGTGCTCTTCTGTGGCATTCTCTTCCACTTGAAAAGCTTGACACTAAGTGGATATATATTTTTAAATATAGACAGGAAAGCTATTATTTTTTATTTAGCTTTTACTGTGTAATGGAATTTGTGACAAGGTTATTTGCTTCAATATAATTTTGTGTACTGATTAGTGTTCTTTGGAAAGGGCCTTGAGGCGCGTTGCATGAAAGACGCTGTATAAGTAGGGAATGGAAGGGTAAACGACCTTCATTTAAATGCAGTCAAGTAATCATTATCAAAGTTTTAAGCAATTTGAACTGCCTATCAGGAGGTATGATGACAATAATTGCCAATGTCCTTAAAGGACAGCTGTACCCATTTGATCACTGCCACATGCTTAAAGTTCATAGAAGGAAAACCATTTTTCACTATCTCTAAGCAGTATCTGAAGATATATGTTTAAAACAAAACAAAACCAAAAATAAAGCAAAACCCAAACAAGAGACAAAACATGTATTAAAAAATTGATATTTTGAGGTCTCTTCATGGCAAGCCAACAGAATTTTATCATACGGCAGCATAGGTGGCATGAGTGAAATATTATTAGTTAAAATAAAGAATAAAAATACATTAAAAAAGAAAAAAGTGCATTAGTATTTAAGTAGGAATGAAACAGCTAATGCATGTCAAAAGAACAATGATTTTGCCGTGTAAGTGGAAGGAATGCTGGCCTTTGCAATACTGTTCTGAGCTTAACCGTTAGGTAACTGTGGATGAAGTAAGTTATAATGAAGAATGGAGCATGAAGGTATTATGATTTCTATTTACTCCTTGTCTAACACAAAATCACCTTTAGTTATGCTGACATATAGACATGCACAATCACAAATGGATTTAGGTGGACTTGAAGGAGTTGGCCCCAGTTTAGAAGCAGTATTTCATTCCTTAGTGTGATTCTGCACCAGGTTAGTATTTTCTGCCTTTCTCTTAATATTTGCATCACTGGCATAGTCTCACAAGTTTTCTACAGGTTAAGAAAAGCTCTGTAACACTTCTGAGATAGGTATATAAAATACTAAAGGGTCTAGGGAAGCTAGAAGTCCAGTCCCCTACTGTCACTATATATTACAATGTAAAATTATAAAGCTGTGTCTTAACATGAGCTAATTATTTTTGTCCTTCAGGATTCTAGTTAGCTGTTCAATAGTGTTACTGCCCTGGGAGTTACAAATCTTCTAATTTGCAGGATAGATTTACTTATGGCTGGTTTATATTTATTTGTTCTTGTGCCAGTGTTGTCTTTTTGACTTAAATAGTTCATCTCCAGTGTATATGGTTTGCAGATTATGTTTTTTCAGATATTTCATACCCTATTGAGTCTTGGCAGGGTAGAGCAAGACAATGTCTTTTATTGTCTGAACGTACACTTTTCATTATCAGTGTCATCCCTATAGCCCTTCCCTGTTCTTCCATGGAGGAAATCACAACTACAGTTCTGGTGAGATTTCATTGTGTAACAACTGTAATACTTTCTTCAAAAAAAAAAAAAAAAAAGCCTGAAAGCCTGTTTTGATTTTACAGCTTCGTATCTTGCTTCCATATTTGCATCAAATTAGTTGGTGAAAGTCCATCTTCCAATTGATTAATACATTTCCTTTTTTTTCCTTTCCCTTTTCTTTGTGATTGCTTGTAGCAAGTAATTTTCTTTGCTTCAACTTGTAGCAAGTTTTTCACTGTTAACTCATGCTTCATACTACTACTTTCTGCTCACTATCTGTGACTACATGGAACATTCTACCTGTATGCTATTTTGATCTTTCTACTGGTAGTGACTCCTAATTTTGTGTAATCTGCAAGTTTCCACTGTGTGTTCCTAATTCTTATGTCATATTCATATTCAGTAATGAATTTAAAGGAATTTTGCAAACTGATCTCTGAGGAGCTTTGTTACCAAGCTTCCTCTGCTTCAGTAGATCCCCTTTTAATACTGTCTGTCATACCTCTTTTACTATTTTCTTAAATAATTTGCAGTCCTTTTATGAATTTCTGTCTTTCCAGCTGTTAATACATAAAGTAGTGTATTGTCTGCAGATGTGCAGTTAGATGATTCAGTAATTTTCTTTGCTTAAAATCAGCCATATTATTAAAGAAATTAGCTTGGTATAAATTACTTTTGATAAAGCTATTATGAGCTACATCCCATTTTTCTGAAATGTATATATATGTATTTAAAACTTGAAATAATAGAAGAACTGTTGACTTGATCAATTAATCTCTTCAGCCTCTTTAAATACTGGTGACTGTCCCTGCCCCCCCACCCCCCCCCCCACCCACCCCCCCACCTCCCGCGTCTCCCCCCCACCTGACCCT